>QVNW01000335.1:0-57095 GCA_014825475.1 Pseudomyrmex flavicornis | reverse complement strand
AGAAATTCTCCCCACTTCTAAATTGCATAAATCTCGCGTATAATAGGCACGGTGTGCTCGCGCAGTTCGAGCGCCACTTCGTTGCGCCTAAACTTGGCGCGAGGCACTACCGTGCCTCTTGATATATATTTTACTACACTAATGAACACTGATGAGTATAACAAAGATAGCATATATATCTTTTTGATCTGCAACGTTATACTAATGAACGTGAAATAAAAGAAAATAAAAATATAGGTTTTACAACATTTGAAGTAATGTTTGCTTCTACACACATTTAATTCAGCTCGAGTTTCGCAATCGTTAGTCAGAAAGGCAAATTTATTTTTTTTGACTAATTAACGAGAAACCATCGCTTCCTGCGTTTCTAATAATGCGCTAATTTCAACTAGGACTACAACGGTCGACGGTTTTTACACGAGCCAAGGAGTAATGAACCTCGGAGAAAAACGGAAACGGTAACATTGGACGATTAGAGATGCACTGATGTACTTACGGGGTCTAGAATGGCGAACACGCGCGTGTGCGGGTAAACGGAAGAAAGAGAAAAAGAGGTAGCGCGCTGCACTGTGATTGGCGAATGAGCCCCGGGCTACGACCAGACTACGTAGTACGTTTGCCAAGTGCAACGGAGGAAGATATTTGAATTTCGTGGCACAAACCAACGAACCGACCGCTCGTATCGTCAGCCTCAGGCTTGATAGCTTATGTTATCCGTAAACAAATTTTGTGATGCCGACTAAACCTGACGAAAACGTTTTAATCGTTAGAGCCTTTTGCAAAGACTTGAGTGTTAATCGAATAAAATCATCTTTGCTCATGTTTTTAGCTACTACAGAAGTAAAAAATTTATAAAATCTATGTACGTTTTTTATTAAACAAAATAATTATTTTACTTGCTAACTCTACTGAAAAGCTTTTGTTTTATCAACAAAACATTTTGACAAAAAAATCAATAGACTTAGTTTACTGATGAAGATGAAGGTTTTCTTGCTGTCCACAAAGTAACTAATCTTCTTGCTATGGTAGCAACTTTTTATTTCTTTGTAGTTTATTTGGACGTAACATCAACCTTTTAACGGTTCTGTCAAAATGTCTAATTCAATTTAGATACAAAACACGCTGTCGCGAATGGATAAGATAATATTAGCGGATCGCTTTTCTTTCTCTGTCATTCTTTGATGTTGCCTGCTTCCCTCCTTTTCATTTGCACTCACATTCTTTCGGACGTGCAGACAGCTGCCGTCTTTAGAAATTCCAATATCAGAAACTGGACGTTGCGACGCCTGTCGGCAAGCAACTCGCTTGTATTCTTACATTTTTCTATTCGTTATTTTTTTGATTCCGGACAGTCAGTGACAAAGGATAATGCAAACAAATGAACCGGATAGAACAGGTTGTAGAGAAAGAAAAAGATGAGATCATTTCGAATAATGAGGTCAAGTGTTGAATCTCGAGTTACGTAAAAATAAAGTTATCTACGTTTTTCTATACGCAAGTTTTTGATCTTTCTTTGTTGGACATTCATAAAAAAAGTCAAATAACGCACGAATTAATTTACAATGTAAAACGTTAGTTTTCATCATAAAATTAAATTGCAAAACAATCGTGTTATTATATCAAATGTAATGAAAACACGAGAAATATTGCGCTACATCATTTTTAGTTACATGATTGTTTTAACGCAATATAAATGAATATTTTATATCATTACTTAAATTTTTACACACTTTATTTGACAAAGAAACTATTATTATACATAATATTATTATTTAACAAATAACAAAAATTGCAATTAATTTTGCACCAATCTCTAATATGTTTTTAGTAAATGAAATTAATATATATGTATACATCTGTAATGTATAATTTGATACTTATAATACATATGAAAATTCATTACGTGAAAAATAATACAAAGATATTTTATATCTCGAGCAGTGATAAATAAATCTGAAATGTATCTTGTTATACTACTATATTATTTTTCTTCTTCATATAGAATATGATACGCGTAAAGGCGTCTAACATTTCATAGTATTTTCTCTTTTATCTTTGTTATTAAAGTCTGCTATTAATTTTCTGTGTGCGTCGGCATGTGAAGTAATATCTTTCATACGTCATAGCGTCCGAAGTTTTTTAAGTTCTTCTTCACACACGAGTAGTCTCTCGGTTGTTGATGTGATCACACATTGTGAGCTTCGTTATTTTCAAACACAGAATTTTGAGGGGAGTGTCGTGATAATTTTCTTTTCATAAATATCGATTTGCCTGTGTGTGTGTGTGTGTGTGTGTGTGTTTGCGTTTTCCACTACATATACATGGTCATGTAAAACAACGACGACAAACATTGCGTGCGGCATTGACAAATTGTTCTGTTTGGTGTCATTGAACACCAAACAGGCTCACAGAAAGAGGGGTTAAAGGGCGGTCTAGGTTCCTTCAAAATGGTGGAGTCGTTCGTGGAAAACGACGAGATTGGGGGATGCGGAAAGCGGTAGATTGTCAGGGCCGACTACGGAACCGTATAATCTCGCTCGCCGGCTTTCACGCGGTTTACTTTACCGGAGTGGCGTATGAGGGAGTAGGCACGCGAGAAAATTGTAAACGGACTAAGATGGATTGAGTCTGAAACGACTTTATCGAGTGTACTCCATTGCGCGCGAAACGAGCAAAACGATCCGCCGCTTCCAGCTCGTAGATTTCAGAAGATTAGCGCGCACCTAAGTAATCACTGTGTGTACGTAAATCGATTGTAATCTCGCGCGTTGCAAATATTAAAAAATGTGTCGATGCTTTTCGCATCAATTATAAGTATTGAATATTGTTCAGAATATATATATCGCATATCGATATATATATCGCATATCGATATATATTGCATATCGATATATATATCGCATATCGATATATATTGCATATCGATATATATATCGCATATCGATATATATCGCATATCGATATATTGATCTTCTTTTTCTAATTGACGATTCCAGCAAAATGTTAAAATTGGATTAATCAAAATGTAATATTGGATATGTCCAATAGATCATAAATGATTTATTCGACAAAATATATTCTCGATATTACATGAACTTCAGCCATGCATTCTTTCTTATGCAATACACCCTGACAATACACTGTAAATCATCACTTTCACCCTCTTGTCTCTTCGGAACCGTGCTTATCTTGAAATTTTACTGGGATTAATGTTTCATCTAATAGTACTATTTACCATGAAAATAAGTTTGAAATTCGAGGTAAAAAAAAATGGGCAAAATCTGTCATCACTCTTTATAAAATATTTTATGTTTTTATATACTTTATTTTTCAAGTACATCACTTAATTTAATATTAAGTTCAAAATGTGTTTTTCACAAAGCAAAGAACACATTTTAAAAAGCTATTGTAAATTGTAACATTTATTTTACAATATCACCATTTTTGCTATTTTTTTCTCGCTATTTTAATTTAATATATTTTTTCGTTTTTTACTAACACGTTTTTTCCATAGTCGATTTTGAGTAGAATAGTAGAGAATCGGTATATTAATATCTATCGCCGAACGGAAGTTACTGTTTGTAGAATCTATATTTGAATTTCGTGTTTGCCTGCGTCTGGTGTATAGCGTAACGCGATCCGTTCAAGTCAACGTACGGTGGATTTATGTCAATCTCCCTCTCTTCTGGAATAGGAGCGTGTAAACAGCAGCTAATTACGACGTCTCTGATAATTTCACGCAGTCTTTTGCATCCTATATTTAACGGGTAGCGTTCCTTTGCCGGCGCGGGTAAATTTCGCCGTAGTTATGGATGGTAGCAAATATTTACGCGTTACATTTCGCAATACTTGCGCGATATTAATACGGTGCATCAGATAACCCAACACCATCGATGGTGCATTTTTTGCAGCTCTGAATTTACGAGCCACGTGCGTATCGCAGCTTTCTCTCTTCCTGCTGTTTGCACTAATATTAAGATAATATAAATATTGAACGAATGTGTGATATCGCTATAATAATTTGTACAGCCATACACAACCGGTAAAATGTTTGCCTATTTTGCGTATAATAATCCACGCGATGAAAACAGAATATGCAATATAATACGTTTCAAGCTAGATTACGTTTCATTTCTGATGTATTCAAAATAAAATTTTTCCTGGCAAATGCATTGAACATTGTTAAATTTTACTTATATAAATCTCAATAATAATCACCGTAATCTGCCCATATATAAAACTTATTAATTTATTTTTTAAATAAAATATATACGCGCGTGTATATATAAGTGAAACTAAATTGGCAAGTCTGGACCACATTGTATACAAGCACTGAGTGTATTACATAATTTGTAATTATGGTTGTGAAAGATGAGGTTTCGCGGCGAACCTTCCCAAGCGAATGGTACTTAAATACGTTAAGACAGTCCAGGGAGACCTATCGTAAACCCATTTGCGATTTCGATCGGAAATGGGAATTTCCGTCTATCCTATCTTCGGTAGTGAAGAAGAAGATCCTATATTGAAATTTAATTTTGGTAAAATTTTAATGAGTTTCTTTCGCGCAATGACATGATTTAGTGGTAGTTAATTATTATTACAAAATTATATTAGAAAAAAAAACTAAAAATCAAATACTAATCTATCTTTCACACAACATCTATTAACTTTTCTGTCAGCAAAGACACCTATACTAAAGTTGTTTACGAAGTATGTATCGTACGTTGAAGTGCGTACTTCGTCGAAGTACTTCCTGTCTCGCGAAAAGATCGTTATTCTTCTCGGAGACGTGAGGGCCTTTTAAGGATCATCCCTGTTCATAGAATGCTGTTCCTTTCTTCCTCTCAGAATCCACGTGCGCAGGGGGAGCCAACGAATGTGGCAGGAGTGCGCCGCACTTAAGCATCCGTCTCACGTATCTTAGTGGTCGCCGATCGTCATTGGACACCTAAGCCGGACGCGACAATTGTTGAGGTAACAATGGTCGAGGTCGCGAACAAAGACCAAAAACGAGCGAGCTTCGCGCACGATCACGATGTTACGGAGGGGTGATCTTGCGAAAGAGAGAAAAAAGTGTCATGACAGGGAATAGTGAAATAGCCAGCGGAAGAAAAGAAAAGAAGACAAAAGAGATAGAGAGAAAGGCAGGAGCAAAAGAGAGGACCGAAGAAAAAATGCAGTTCCGCGGAAAGACTGAAAAGAAAAAAGAGGGAGAGAGGAAGAGGATAGGGAACTACGTCACACTGGCTCGATGCCAACCAATTACGAATGTAAAGTTATGGTAATATTGATATCGAGCGCGAAAAAATGGCCGTAATAAACCAGGCAACGTCTCTACCCCTTGCGCGTCTGTCTTCGATCCCGCTTTCTGTCGTGCGCCCGCGCACATTATTCAGAACACTCTCTCATACGTACTCTGACCGCGCCTATCGCGCGCAAGGTAATTGAAATCCAATATGTCTATTGGCAGAATCGCGAAGAGCCTCCACAGTTTATTTCGATTTATATCCACGGAGTTACGTCTGCATCAGTAGAATACAATCGATAAGATCAGACGATCCTAAGTAGATGCGACCGCGATAAGGTCGGACGATAGTTTGAGATACCTCATTATCGTCATATCTCGGCTTTTATTGTTGTCTAAGTAACAATCTAATTGCGCGCTCATATATTTACGCACTTGAATGATTTATTCGAATTTGCAGAACAATTTATTATTTATATTATAGAACAATTTGTTATTTATAAAAAAATACAAGTTTTTATAACAAATTACATGAGTAGATTTGCGAGAGATAATAAATAAATTGAAAATGAAAAATTTATTCAAATTGTCTATTTTACAAATCTTCTCTAGTTTTGTAAGAAAATATTGTAGCGTATGTTTAGTGAAACAACGTCACATATGCACGTACAGCTTTAGACAGTATAAACGGAGTTTAAACAAAACGGGAAATATTCGTTCGACATGTCAAAACTTGTTACTATTGTCAAATCTGAACGTTATGATCGGCTGAGAAGAGCATTTGCAAATCTCGGTTGTCATTTCATCGGGAGTGCTTGTCGTTAAAACCGCCGATCGGATTTATCGTTCAATCCGGCACGCGATTTAAGTTGAAAAAGAACCGAGCATTTTTCAAAAGCACATTACATGTTAATTCTTTTAAAAATAATCGCATTACACAATCACACAGGTTTTTGTATCAATTATTTAAAATGTGATGTATTTAGGAGCATATAAATTTAGTACAAAAATGTAAAGGATAATATTTCAGATCTCATTTTCAAAAGATTTTTAATTGTTTTTAGAACTCAAGCATTTTACTTCCGCGAGATTTATTCGAGTGAATTTGTTCATTTTTATCATTAGTTATAAATTTTAAATTCTTTCACAAATTAAATTTTCATTTTTTATATACACACACTCTCTGTCTTGTACATTTAACAAATTTCATTATTTCATGATTTATTTATATATATATAAAATATCACCTGTTTTTATATTATTTTATTTATTCAAACAAAACAGAAGGAGCGTAACACACTGTAATAATGTATTCGCAGTATAACGTATTACGTTATCGCAAGGTGTGAACAAACAGTTGCAGTGCTTTGTGGCGTCGTTCGCAATTTTTACGTTTACATTGCAAATTCGCAGCTGCGGTAAGCACGGTGAGGCTTTTGTGTTCGTCGGGTTGCGCAATATGACGCGATTAACGAGCAGCGTTCTGTCGTCGGGTATTGCTGGCATGTACATGTACGCGCTTATGACTCGCTAGTGGTGCATTATAATCCATTAACAATTAACGAAGTGCTAATGAAATGGAACGTTGCTACTAGAGCCGTCACGAGGTTCCGATATACAAACATACCAATGTATACACACATATATATATATAAACAATATCGCTTTATGATTCTTGTTGCAAAACGGGTCGGATGCACTTTGCTGCTCTATTTATTTTAGTGTTTTGTGTTGCGCATGTATTTCCATCGTACACCGAAATAAAGTGTAGTTCCTAGCTCTTTAATGTCAATTATTTTACTAAAATACAATACACACCAGCAAAACTTAAATGAGCAGCGCGAACACGAATGACGTCGCTGCCAAATATAAAGTTCAAGTTAAATGTTGCGTTGGATAAACTTCCATATGTGTTCTTTTCAGTCGATACTCGACGTGCACAACGAGCGAATTCGTTTTTTCATTTGTTCCTCGAATTGCCTTCGATCGGCCTATATCTAGCGCGTTTTACCGCGTCGGATATATCTGGCTGAAAAGCGCTCGCGGAAATAAAAAATTTTCCGTTTACACGCGTTTGTCAGGCTGGCCGGCATCACGCGACGACAAACGAATAATCGAATCAGTCTGCCCGTCGCCGACAAAGTTTTACGTAAAGTCAAAGTTGCCGTGGGTAAATTCAGTCGCGTCTAATTAAGTGAGATAGCCGGGGCAACGTGATGCGTTTCGTAAGCGCGGCGCGTCCTGTCACTCGCGAGATTTCTAATTGCATTATTAACGCAGACGCAAAAAATAAATCGAACGCGCAGCACGCATTGTCGCGTGCGTTTGCCGCGATATATAGTCGGTATTGCGCGGATAATTCGCAAGGGTTAATTATTGTGACGCTACGCGTGAAGTACGCATAAACCGCAAAATTCATGGTATGACATTAACGCGTAGTATGACTGTACGTCACATGATGTTCAAACAACCGCTTAATTAGTTTCACCATGTATTTACGACACTTCAGCGTCTGCTTCAAAAGAATCTTTTGACTTCAAAGTTTCTGAAAGCACAAGATTGTTTTATCATCTTTTATATCACACTTTTTTCTTTAATTTTAAGTATAATTAACGTTTTAATTTATTTCTTTATATTCTGCTGTAATTGAAGTCGATCGATTAAACATTTTGGCAAATGCCGACTTACCGGCAATAGAGAGAATTTATGAATGGCGGCGTAGGGTCGGCAAGAAAATTTGATATAAAGAGAGAAGAAAGAGACCTCAATATGACCTCAATCAAATAAAATTTTTATCAACTTTTACGATTGGTTTAACGATGGTCGACGAGGAGGAAGTTTCCGGCGCTTTCGTTTCTTTTGTCGATTGAGAAATAATAACTCTCAAGTTTTGTAATATAAGCGTTGATGGCTGAATATCATGGTATATACATATATCATATAACGCACATATCGCATGACGCACATATTAATAATTAATAGATGTTTTCTTAATCTACTTATAATAATTGCATACTAATAACACACACTGTAATTAGATATGTACGTTTATGACTGTTTGTAATTATACCATCGCTACATAAATTTTCAATTATTCACGTAATCCAATATATTATCAGATCACTCAACGTTTAATTATGAAAATAAATTTCTCATTATCGAAATCTCGATTTGTGTTTCCTTCGTAACTAAATTATTTTTCTCCGCAGCCTTTAGGTTTGTGAACATATATTATGAGAGAGAAGTGATTTATGACTGATTGATAATATTTACAGTAAGAATTACATAAATATTTCTATCAACTTTTGTTTGTTTTTTTTTTCTTTCTAATAAGAGATGTGTCTGTATGATTCTTCCTTTTCTTGAAAAAGTAAGTAGGAATATTTGTGTGAAGATGCAGAGTAAGTATTTTCTTGCGATGATCACACATCGATGTCGACACTTTACGGGCGTACGAGCTAAGAGCCGGGAGAAAGTCAGAGAATCTTTTTCGTGTCGCCAGGCTCATCCGCGGGGTTATGAGGTCGCGGACGATTTACCGCCGTTCCGTGTTCTGTTATACAGGGGTGCCGTCGAATCAACGTCGACCGAGCGTGACACGACGACCGATCTGCGTATATATGGGAGTTTTACGCGCAACGATTCTACACGATGTGTCACGAAGAGAATGAGGTACGTCGTTAAGTCGTCTTTAAATGCTGTGCTGAAACAGCTTTTTTCATTTTTATAAATTCCGCAGTAATTTTTTTAATGGTTATGTCGATGCGACCACGCGCACTCGCATGAATATCGCCAAGAAATTCAGACGCAGCGCGATGACAAACATAAAAAAAAATTAAATGTCACACACGTGCGACGTCGTGCTTTATCGCAAACTCTTCGTTATTATAGTGTTTCAGTAAGTTATTTGCAAACTTGTTAAAAATTTTTTGTTGAGGGAAGACAAAAACTATGAAGCAAAATAAAAAATGTGAAGGATCGTAGTAAGCAACTCTTAAAAATGAATTATTTGGATTCGTGAAAGTCGCGGATTCTGATAAGTCGCGGCAAGCAGATCTGACGACAATAAGAAAAGAGTGTACGTCTTGCGATTAGTTATTTATTTATTTATTTTTTTTTTTTGAGAAAAAAAACTTTGCACCAAACGAGTTTCCGGAAGACGATTTTTATGCTAAGTACTTGTCCCGAAACTTTCACAACACAAGGGTTGTCTTTTCAAAGCTAGGAAAAGTTGTTGAAGACGCGAAAAGAGAAAAACGAAATTCACGAGGGCGCTAAGCGATCGATAAGAAAAACCTCGTCGTATATTAACGTTGTTGATCAGGGAGACGATGTACACGAGTGTATACGTTGTAACATCTACAATTGAAAAAACATTCGTGATTGGTAATTACATCCTGTACACCAAAGGCGCGAATCTTCTACTTCCTCTGCGCTATCACCGTATCTTGCAAGCCACGCATTCCTACTATTCAGGAATTCATTAAGCCCGATTCTACAGCGGTGCAAATATAGCTCGCAGACATCAACCAAACCGTCGGACGAGAATTTGGACGCCGATGTAATCCGCAATTTACGTGGAATTCGAATCATCATCTGGCAGAGAATTGTTTTCCGTCTTTTTTTTCATTATTTAACGCGATCCGATTTATCTCTAAACATAAAATAATGGTGTGTGAATTTAAATTACTAGCTAAGAAATCAAATCATTTTTCGACACTCTGTATTTATGTACTTATGCAAAACGGATTATTTTGTCAAAAGCATGCATGTATATACTGGCGCACAATATACACACTTTTGTAGTAAACGTGAGAAATGTTCGATTCACGCGATCGACTTAACCGGCAACAAAAGCATTCCTGCATGCAATGAAGGACAGAAAGAGAAAGAGGGAGAGAGAAAGAGAGGGGGGGAGAGAGAGAGAGAGAGAGGAAAAGTGCGGATTCATGACCTCTGTCAATAGTCGATCCGTGAAAGACCTTTATCTCCCTGACCGTTCTATCTATCTATCCGTATTCGCGCTTCACTATCGGAGCGCGAATTCAGGTCGTTTTCAACGAGCCCGAGATGCTTGATACCCGACTACACTCCGAGGCGGTCCTGTATCCGGCAAATCTTAACGTAGACCGTAGAATCGACCTTAATGAATTCCTGAATAGACGGACTATATATATATATACATATTATATATATGCGGAATATATGTGTACATACGCGCGCGCGGAAGTAAGTTCAATTTGCTCGTATCTGCGCACGTATGATGCACGAGTTCCGCGTCGGAAGCGGAAACAGAATACGTCTTGTCAATATACGCTAAGTAAACGGTATCTTCACGATCGACGGAGACGGATCAATTTCCAGTCGTGAATGATAGCCGCGCGAATGAAAAAAAAATAAAATGCTCACGTTTTGAATTTAATTTTGGATCTCATCGTTGCGTGTATATATATATTGAAGTAAAAAAAAAAAAAAATAAATGAAATGTAAAACCACGTCAAAAATAGCGCACAGTTGTTGCTTTGCTGCAGAAATTATTCACCTAATGTGGCGTAGTTACCTTGCACCCACGATATTTGCATAATTTTCATAATGCATTAGCGACATTTCCATCGGAGACGCCGAGCGCAAAACTGTGTAATCGACGGGCGGACGGACGGGCATGTGGTCGGCGGACGTGGAAACACGGATGTACTTCCGGTTCACCGCGATCATTTCCTATTGGATGCGCACGCCGGCTTGTCCGGCCATCGTATTCGTATAAAATGGCAAAGACACGTCGTAACTTCAAGAATATAGTGCAATATTTAATTTAATTTGATTTTATATTAAAGTAACAGTAATATTTTGTAAAAGACATTGTTAATTTAATGTGTTAAATAAATAAGTAATACAATACTATATAAATTCAATTATTATATATATTAAACTTTTATCATATATATTATACATTCGAAATTTCCATAAAATAAATAATCACGGAGTGAAAAGCATTCACTCAATTTCAGCTTTCATCATCCTGTTGCGCGACACATTCTGTATAACACTTCTCTCACCATGGTGTTACGTAGACAATGATGTATTACCGAAACTCCATCTTTCCCTAAGAAGCAAAGCTTTGAATAAAACATTTCGATATCTTTCGAATCGAGTTATGCGTTAGGAGAGAATAGCAAACCATAAATAACACGTCACGCGATAAAAAAAATTCAATAATCATTTCTCACATTTCATGAGAACAAAAGAAGAATCAGCGTCAGATCTAACTCTTATTAATCTTGCGATGGGGGAGAAAGTCAAATTTCGGTTCCAATCAAGCAAGTCGTGACGCAAGATCGTATTCTAACAATACGTTCCACGTCCGCATTTGTATGTATATATCCGTGGTATTGCGGCTATTCCGTTATAAAGGGCCTGTATTTCGTGCGATCGATAAAGCGCACCATGAAATTTCGTCTTGTCAAATCGGGAGCGCGAAATTGGAGATCCGATAGGATAGAAATTACTCGACGAAGTCGAGCGTTTAGAAAGCGTTTATTTTGCTTGCAAAAAGCGCTTTTGCCGTGCGCTTCATTGTTAAGGGCGAGGACAAATAAAATAAACGCGTCGTCGCGCGCGAAATCACGAACGTCAAATCAAGGTTAGGCACGATTCTTCTTATAGGCTCGGTCATATGACGATCGCTCCTCCCTCGTACTGCTCTCAAGTAATAACTGCGGCAATTCTACTAATTACGGCCAACGACGTTTGCTTGAATGTGTACTTAGAGACCGAGTCCCATACCGCGGATAATGTACCTGCAGATAATTGCGCTCCGTGGTAATTGCGCCGAACTCTAGCCAATAATTCATACTCTCTATCTAACGCGAAAGGAAACGCGGCGAAAATGTTGCCGATCGCGCTCGACGGTGAAATATCGCGCCGAAGGGGGCGTAATAGCGACACGACAGTGGCGGGTTAACAAATACGTAAATCCTATTCTCGTAACACCTCGTAAATCTAGCGTTAATTTCTCCCACGAAATTGGCGCGTCGCCAAAACCGGCAAAAAGTCCGGTCGTTCCTGAATAAAGTCAGCGCCTCCGGATCGAAGTTATAAGAGAATGTGTGCGCGGTACATTTTCGTCGGTAACACGGCTTTCCGATTCGCGAATTTTCTAGTAGAACGTTACGATGTTTTTCAATAAGAGACCGCCTATAAATCAAACCCCGCGTCAAAGAGAATCGCAACGCGTTCTTCTTGTACTGCGGTCGCACACGTGTGTGCATGCGCGCGCGCACGACAGACGCTCGTAATGACCGCGCGATTTCGATGCTTGTCTCGCTGCGATTCGTTAAAATGCAGACCGTCGCCCGATGCTTCGTATCGCTGACGATCGTTAGCGCCGCGTTCCTGCGCGTCACATTTCGTTAAACGTCTTTTAATTGCGTTCAAATTCCGCCCGCAATGAAAATTCAGAGATCAGACGACAAATATCACCCCCTCTCCGAATCTCGCAAACACCACGCGTTTTTTAATCAGCTTATTGCGTTTTAATGCGCCATTTTCACCGATGTTTGAAGCAATTCCTATCTTTTGGAGTTATCTGTTCTCCGGGTAGTTATTTAACATTTAATAGTGTCATCGTTACAATTATCTTGTTTCAATTTCGAAACATATAAACTCGCGACTTTCGTCACCGATGTCTTTGTAAGATCAAAGTTTATGCAAATTACTGCAAATGCAATATTGCACTAATGTTTGATGTAGACAGAGAAGAGCGTCATTGAATACGAGAGGTGAGAAGAAAATCATATCACGAAGTCATTCTAATACCAAAAAACGAACGAAATGTACGTATCATATCACGAAATAATAGTGTGAAGAATCAAATCCCAAGAACAGAAAATGTAAAGAAACCCAAAATCGAGACTCGAGCGATTGTTCGTCGCAAAGGTGAGAGAATTCCGAGTAGCTGATAACAACAAGAGATGCAGAATTGGATTTCTTCGAAACTAAGGATTTGCCCTTTTACCCCCCGCTCGTATCCCCAAGTTTCCATATATACCTGTACCTCTAGCTATAGCTAGTCGACGAAGGCTCGGTGGATAGAAGTTTCTGCAGAACTTTGAGCTTCGACGGAGGACAGCTGGGGTATCTTGGTACGAGAAGAAGGGCTCTCGTTGGGGATTCAAAGTTATTATCTGTTGGCAGCAGAAGGCCGAGAGCTGCCCCTTTTTGACCCCTTCCCACCCTGTGACAAAGTATTTATTCTGCGTCTGATACGGCGACTGCTATTGAAGCCGCGCAAAACTTATAATCGTTTTTAGCAGTCTCACTCTGCGCGGGATAGGTGGGTAGGAAAGCGTCTGCTGCAATGCCGGATTAAGTTTTTGCGAGCTTCGGAGGATACTACTGCGTGTACAAGCGTGCGATGCCTTTTAAAAGCGCTTCATGACTGACAAGAGTGAAATAAATAAATTACGGAAAATTAAAAAAAAAATCTAAACGTTAATTAAATCTAAACGTTAATTACACGTTATTTTATAACGATTTCATTATAAATGTATTAACGAATAAATACTAGATAACTAAGAGATATTTAGTTTATTATTAATAATTAATAATTTTTATTGATGTCGCAAAGATGACACAAAAAAATGAACAAAAAAATAGAAGTATTTTTAATTTCGGATCAGTTGCGATCTCAGACAAATATGCGATATAACAGAACTATTATAACGAACTATTATAACGTAGACGATGATAATTGCCGCTCACAAAGAGCCGTCGTTGTTACAAAGACACGAGGCAAATTTAACCTGGCGATATTCGTGTTCCATCCAGGAGAGACCGGCATCTAACTTTATGCCGTCCTTTTAATAATTGCAGCATGCCATCAGCCATAGGTGTCGTCTTGCACTCAGCATCTAATTGCATAGCGTCCCGTCGGCATCAGCTTACAGAGCTATAGTCGACCATGTTCGACCTTTGACCTTTAGTGAACAATGCCTTCTCTAATTTCTCCTCTAAAATATGGTAAAGAAAAGCTCACGTTATTTTTAACAAACAGCTCGTGTCACAAAACAAAAACAAACTTCAAATTAGTGATATAAAATTTGCACGAGATTTGAGCGTCGAGATTTAAGTCGAATTAGGGTGAAAATGGATACACAGACGTGTGAGAAATGTAAAATAAAATATCTGTCAATAAACGGGAGGAATTAGGCGAGTTGTTGACTGACAGGAGAGAGCAGAGCTCTCGCACGTATGAGTAAATAAATTAATAATAGGAACACGTGCGATCGCGGGCAGTTTCAGCGCCCCCAGATTTCCCATGTGACATTTCACGTGTGCGGTTGAGTATAAATACGGCTACGATAATTATTATTGCAACAGCTGGATTCCAATGTATGCCGGTTCACGTGTCGAGTATTACAAATAGCCGGAATGTTTAGAATATAAAAGAAAGAGAAGGATTAATTAATCGTTTATACAGATAATAAAATGTAAGTTATCGAGAAATCACTGAAATTGAAAAGCCTTAGGCTTCGAAAGTTTTGTAGAGACATTCAATAGAAATTAATGCTAGATTATTACAATTGAATAAAATCGCGTTAATTAATGGAGAAACATTAAATTTATGTTCGAAATGCGAAACGTTTTTGATACTGTCAGTTAATAGGCGGACATTACTACTTGCATTGAGAAAATTTATAACGCGAGATGCAAATGCAAAGATAACGTGACGATGTAATAAAACCAACTGCCAAGAATGTCCTTAATTCGTCTTAATGACTAAACATGAGAAGATTTGTCTTTTTCTGTCGACTAAATCTTGCGAATTCCTCTTTTTCCTTTCCGCCTGCGTTTCCATTTGCGCTTTCTTACGGGCCATTTAACCGAGCTGCTACATAATGTCTGATAAATCCCCGCAGTAACGCCCGATCTAGTAATATTTCCGACTACAAAGGACTGCCTTTCACTGTAATGGCACTTCATCGCCTTCTTCAATCTTTGTCCAATAAAAGTACCGACATTGTAAAACCAAGAAGCGACCAATATTAATCTTTGCGAATCTTCATTTTTGCATTTCGTTTACTTATAGAGATATCGAACGAACATTCGCATTTAGATTTTCTGTGTCGTGTGTTATCAAACGCTTTATTATATAATAACTACGTTAGAATTGATCTTTATCAATCATTTATATAACTTATGCTTGAATCAAGAGGCAACGGTATTGCCTCGCGCCAAATTCACGCGCGATGAAGTTGCGCGCGACCAATGCGAAGCACTCCGTGTCTCTATTACGCGAAAATGAATAAATTTGACATTTGTGACAAAATTAAAAAGTTAACGTAGATCGCGTCAAAATACTTTTGTTGCAATAGTACGCAGTAGTACTACTATATATATCGCATTTCGATATATATCGCATTTCGATATATATCGCATTTCGATATATATCGCATTTCGATATATATCGCATATCGATATATATCGATATATTGATCTTTTTTTTTGTTTCTTAGCAAAATATACATGGTTGAAGAATGCGAATAAACTTTATATTATATTATATTAATGC
The DNA here is from genome assembly GCA_014825475.1 of Pseudomyrmex flavicornis. Taxonomy (NCBI): domain Eukaryota; kingdom Metazoa; phylum Arthropoda; class Insecta; order Hymenoptera; family Formicidae; genus Pseudomyrmex; species Pseudomyrmex flavicornis. The sequence continues at coordinate 41,280 of QVNW01000335.1, read as the reverse complement.
GATATAAGCTTTTATCATATTACAGTTTTAAAAACATAAACTTACTAGTTTTATAGAAATTTAATATATTTAAAAATAAACAATTTATATTATTTTTTCAAGATTAATTAAATTATTCATATAATATCTATATTAAAGTATAATTTTTATTTTAGTGAAATAAAAACACACATACACATTTGTAAAAAATTATTCTGCATTAAAATCACAGATAATTCTGTTATACAGCAAAACTTCTGCTTTACTTTGTCTCTCATACTTTTATTTCCGAGACAACAAGGCGGCATAGCACGTTTACCTTGTCGTTCTTTGCACTTCGATCAATTGTAACAAGAATTTATCGCCTTCTTTACGAATGCAACACGCGCATAGACTAGCAGAAGGAGCGAGAAAGAACGATAGATTAAAATGCGCAATTTCGCTGAGTGCTTCTTTCGTTCGTAACTGGCGTTTAAGTTCTTTCTTTGTTGTTCGCATTTCAGCTATCGTTTTATCAAAGATTGGCTTCAAATTGTTTGTTATGTGCAATGCGCGTGTCTTGTTCAGAAATCAATATTATCGAAATCTTCTTGTTGGCAAACGAGAATTTACTAATAATAATAACACAGATCTATCTAGCAATATTCTACGTGCATCGCTCTCTCCGAGCTGTTTTGTTTTTGCTCGAATTAAATCTCGCGTTAATCTCATACATCTCATTGAACATTTAATTTAAATTCTCTCGCGGTGTTCTCTCTCACTTTGATGATATTTATTGAATAATATCAAATATGTGATCTGTTAATATTTAAAAAAAAATTCAATACTGATAAGCGATCTTTGAAATTGAATATTATTACACGTTTGTAAATCGCGTCAAAGGCGAGTGTTTATTTCGAACGCGATAAACAAATCACTCACTCAGTAGCTGCAATATTTGGGGCGTGCGTGCATGATTTACAACAACATATTTCAAAGAAACAATTATCTTTTTGTAAGAAAAAAAACACATACATATGGCTTGTTTTCTCTATATCGTGTTTTTTTCCCGGGACATCACATATCTTTTCAAAGTATTAAAACAAAATATTTATTTTATCAAGTTTTTATTTTTATTACAATTTTGCGCGCTGTTTGCGAAAATGCACAGCTTCATGCGTTGTGCAAATGTTGCGTCATACTGCTGACTAGCAAACGTTTTAGTACATTTTTGTCAGAAACTACACGCGTAAGCAGCTCGTAATCTCTGCACAAATCTACGAGCGAATCCAACTTGTGTGCTTTGTGATAAAAGAAAAAAAACCAGATCGCTTTTAAAACCACACGATGTAACTGAGCCTCGACTCAGTTTTCGAGTACATTTTCCTTAACTCGGCACGAACGTTTCGCGGTCGCGAATAACCACGGTACAGATCTCTCGTATTTTTGTTGGTGAATTTGTCCGAGCAACGTGAATAGCAAGCAAAAGCCGATCTTCTCGCTCGTTGACGACTGCTCTGCATTTCGCCGTTACACGCTGAATCCTCCACAAGATGGCATCTTGACCTCGGCATTTTCCAGCATAGCGGCGAAGCCTCAATTTCGAGCACTCCTCCTTCTGGAAGCCCTTCGGCCTTTCACCCGATCTCCTTACACTCCCGTCTTTACGCGTCTCTCTGAGCATCGTCGAGATGTTATCCGTAGGAAAGCGGCATATCGAAAAGCCGGACAGCTCGATCTTCAGCAAGTTCTGCGAATTGGACTTCGAATAGTTGGTAATTGGTTCTAGTTATCAGTGAGATTGGTCATCTTTTACAATGTATGCATGTATGTTTTCGTTATAGTCTTATTATATCATGTAATGTCTTTTAGTGAAATGTATATTGTGTATTATAATTTGTTTTTAAATAAATTAACCCTTCGTAGATAGACCTCAGAAATGACCTGTTAGTTAGACAGACTAGGTTTGTGAGACCCACGCGATATATCTCTGCGAAAAATCAATATTTTTCCAATTTTGTTTTTTTTTTTTTGAATCAAAAGTTTGAACGATTCTGCGTCAATAAAAAACGAATTGATAAAATCTCTAGTAGTAGTTTCAAAGATATAAGCGTTTAAAAAACTAATTTTACTAGAAACACCGATACGCAATTTTTGAGTGGGTCTGGAAGATCCTATGTCTGTACGCGAAGGATTTGCACCCAAGGAAATATAAATTAATAATATATATGTATTATATTGAATTGTGGTATATACTGGTTTAGTAACGTGTAACGATAAATTGCAATTAAGATAAAGAAGAGAAGAAATCAAGTCAATAAAATATGTATCTACGAACTCTTGTTGAATAACTTTTCTAACGGAGATAGAATAGATCGTGTTGCGATTATTCTCAAATTATTGCTTCTCATTTAGTCTCCGGAATTCCAGCAATGAGCACTCTCTGATTCGGGTTGGGTGAGTAATGAAGTAATCTGCACGTATACAAACCGCGTGGCAATTAATTGTGGCATTAGCCGCGGCTACCTTTGCGGTATGTGTTTATGATAGTGATACGTAGGATTAGTTCTTCGGCATTTACAGCTCATAGCTTGTATGGATAAATGCAAAGTTACCGTGAGCTAAAGGGCGGTATAACGATCGCTTGTAATCAGCAAATTTGCGGCCAAGCCTTATCTGCCTGTACGTTGCTCGTTGAGCTCAGCTTGTGCTCACTGCATCGCAGTATCAACCTAAATGCATTTACATGCCATACCAGAAGATCTCCCTTTGTATCACGAACAGTGCGACGCGATCATAATTGTTACTTACACGCAAGCTTGCCACGCGCGTGTACACTTTTATGCGCAATCAAAATTTATTACATTTTATGTAATAAATTATAATGAGTCAGATACGAGTCAATAATAAAGTACAGATTAAAAAAAGAACGCAAGCAATTATATTATTGTATTAAATTAAATTGCTTAAAAATATGTAATATTAAAACAATAAACGACCGACCGGTGCAATCAATCGACACTGCACTCGAACGACAGTTCTCATCACCCACTTGTATACAAATTTTTAATCGCACTTATATAAAATCAATTTAATAAATATGATAAATATTAGGCCAAAAATGTTATACACACGTAAAATAATAACTGTTGTTATAAATGTTGAAATTGTGATTGATGATTGTTGCGATGTGTCATCATCACATGTCGTATGCATTATTATTCCGTTACATAACATGTCAGAGATTACGATAACGCGGGAGATTTTATGAAAAATGGGGAAGTTAAAAGCCATCCGTCTACATCGATGCGAAATACCATCTTGACTGTTGAATCGGTAAACGAGCCGACTGTGGATAAGACCTCTCGAGAATAAAACGAAAGGAGACGACAATCGAGCAGGAGGATATGAACCGTTGGAAACTTATTCAGAAATCACGGTAGAACGGAGAGGGGAAGTAACGAAAGTTTTACGGTCGAGTTCTATGGATGGCTGAAAATTAAATCCCGCTGAGAATAGGGAATGTTCGATCTTACAATGCGCTCCAGTGGCAATCGGCATACGATCATTCATCATAGCCATTTCTCATTTCTTTACACAGGAGAAAAAGAAAGAGAGACAAAGAAAGAGAGAGAGAGAGAGAGAGAGAAAGTTAAGGCAACGCCGATAATAATTCAATAACCAGCGCTTTGACCGATTTCGTTTAAAGATCATTCGATACGTGAAAAATGATTATAAATGAACGATAAAAAGAAAAAGTCGGATATCAAATTATACTTGCACATTCAAATTCGTTCGTAAAATACGCGGATTTCGCGTAAGTGAATTATCTCGCGAGGAGTCAAGTGCGCAAATTACGCTCGCTCGACAATTGCAAACGGAACAATTGACATAAATATTTGACGTCGCATTTCGTAGCGTCTTTTTGCCGCTCCGCTTCTGAGCTTAAATAGACTTAAAACATGGCTAAGACAGGCGCAAGACATCTAACACCCTTTTGCTCGTCCGCTAAATAAAACCAAGCGTGTCAAGTGCAGTGTAAGAAGCGACATGAGATGACATGCAGAGCAACACGATGGAAACAGCAGCCTTTATGTATACTCGCAATGCGCATTGTTGGGCACGATCCTGTCTTGTCGTAGGCACGAAAATTCGCGTGAAAAAGTGGTCTTAAATATACAAAACATCTTTCCGGAACGAAAAAGTTTATTCAAAATATCGAGGCTGCACATTTTTCAGTTTTAAAATTTTATACAAATTGATTTCGTGCGCTGCTCGATAATACAAATAAAAAAAAATAAAAAAAAATAAAAAAAACAGTTTGCGTCGCCGACGCGTAATTTACGCGGCGCGGTCGCGAGGGCTGAATCGATCGTTACCAAATATCACGGGACAAAACTATGGATAAAAACTAGCCGAAAGAGAAAATGAACCGGAGAGGGAAACGTGAGCGGCGGTAGCAGCGACGGCGTCGGCAATAAACCACAAATCATTGTTTTATGAATATTCAAGACCGCCCGCGAAAATAACGTCGGTTGCGGCAGATCGATCGGCATTTATTTCCTTCCTCCGTCCTTATGCCGTCGTTTTAAGCTCGCCTTATGCAAATGCACCCGCGTCCGATACCCTCTCGTTCCTCTCTCGCACGCGTATCAACCTCTCCGCGGAGCGCGGATGCGCGCGTGCGATTCTCAACGGATGCGACGACGGATGAACAATGACGCCGAGCTTCCGCTTTTTATCCGTTTTTTAGAGAAAATTCCGGCCACAGTATAAAGAGATCAGAAAGAAAAATGGCGGATAACAGTCTTTTCTCATGATCCACAAAAGCGAAGAATTCAAGTAGGACGTAACCTTCCAAGGTACAGCCATTTTTTTTTCTTTCTTTTTTTCAAGTTTTTTTATTCGCTACATCTGAGAACAAAATTATTGAGAAGTTCATCGCCTTTTCGAACGATAAATCTGTGTTACCTACATCGTGTCTCGCTGCTGAGAATATTCGAAAAATGCATTGTATTCCAGCTAATTCGTTATATGCAGTTTTGATGCGAGAATCCAACAAGATATTTGTCACAAGTGATACACGCTCGCGCTTGTATTATTGCAGGAATGAATTCGACTACGGAGTCGTTTCCATCTATAATTAAGTTAATTAAATTTTTTGATCATAATAAAAGTACTGTTTCGGACGTTTTTTTCAGACGTAGAAAATTACATGTATTTCTGTTAAATCTGCGCTCCCGGCACCTCCGGGAGGCAGTCGTGCTCGCGAAATAAGCGTTGAAAAAAACCAGATGCAATTCTTATCCGCGCTGTGTTCGCGCGCTACGATAAAGAATTTGCGCGCGATATTTTATTTCGCCGCTCGGAAACGTGAAATTTCTCTCGCGTGTATTTGCGACCGGTGATTTAATCATTGCTTTGTAATTTGATAATTGAGGACAAAGATGATTAAAAACCGTGTCTCTCTACATCATTATTTTAATAACTTCCATAAAAGTATACGGTACCTACGGACTCGAGACCGTATCAAATGCGATATTTTTCCACCTTACCGGCTGATTGGTATTCTGCAAACGAATCGTGAAGTCTAAGAACTGATCCTGATATATTCTCTTGGCTTACTCGCGCTCGCGCGCGACGGACGACTAACACGACGTCTCTTTTACACCCCTATAATTTCCGCCCTCGAGCAACAATGAATTTAAGTTACGACTCTGGCGGCCGCTGACCACAGCGCGCGCGCGCGTGGTCTATATTTTATTTCTCGTCTACCTTTCTCTCGCGCGAAGAACGACGTTAAATGTGATCGATGTGATAAGAGCGACTTATACGAGGTGAACGTAATCCCAACGAAACAATAAAATAAGCGAATAATAACACAATTTTTGTTTCTATTCGTGAATGTTATTTTAATCAAAAAACTTATTATCTTTGCAATTGAAATCAAAATTATATTTAAGTAAAATCAAGCAACCAACTTTTCTCTCTTTGATTTAAATGTTTTTCTATAACAAGTAACGTGATAGACAACGTGAATATCCAGTTCGAGTACATTCAGATCTGCGAACGTTTCAACTTTCGCGACAATGAAAGTGGACGACTGGATCTCCGGATCTGTAACTGTTTGCGGGACAGGTATGTACACCAAGATCTCCGATAAAGTAATAGTTCCTGCGAGCGCCGCGACGAGGAAAGAGGAAGCTCGCGGAAATATTCTATAGGAGTTTTGCAGCTTCTTTGATCGCGCGGGGATCTGCCGGAGAGTCGCCGGTAGAAGAGAGAACGCGAGTATCCAATCCCTTAAGTGTCCCTCGAGGCGGCGAACAAACTTACGATATTTTCCTGTCGGCGGGGATCACAGGTTACGCAAATAACGCTCGGTATTTTTGAGCCAGAACACAAACGCGGACTTGAGCGTCGCGACTTTCTTATCCGCGTATCACTCCGGGTTTCCGCTGAGGGCAAACTGACTCGGCGCAAACTTCGCCGCGCGAACATTTCCGAACTGCAGAAAGTTGACGGTGGTCGACGCGACTTACACATGTCCAAGCAAGAATTTCAATGCACCGCGTTGTATAAAACAAATTTCTACTACCTGCTATATTCAAATATCGATCGAAATTGCGAAAAATCGTGTTTCACAGAAAATTGTATAAACATAATTAATTAGTCACGGCTGACCATAAATCTTGAATGTGCCTCTCATGTGTTCGTGATAATGCGCTACTATAGAATTAATAGAGTTTATAACCGAACGTCGAGTTCGCGGTAAATTGTATGAGAGTGAGGCAGGTGAAACGTTTCCGACGAAAGCCACGCAGCATATATTCGCAGGATAGAATACGCTCTAATTATACACCGTCGCAATGCAATTATCTCGGGTATGATGAAGCTATTACTGGCACGGATTGGCAGAAAATACTCTTCGCCGGCGGATAAAACTTTTCCGCTAAGGTTTAATCCAAAATCGATTCGAATCGGATAAATTCGTCCGAAAAAAATTGCAATTAGGTAAAACTTTCAATAAATTTTTACGAAAGCTTCTTTCGCGTGCAAATATTGCTAAAAATATTGCTAAAGCACATTGTTTTAGGATAAGAAATATACGTTATAAAAGTCTGTTTTTTTTTTCATAATATCCGCTATGTACGTTATAATATTTACTTATATGTCTATTTATTTATTTATATTTATTTTTATGGGAAAAATCATTTATTTTTTTATCACGCAAAAAACACATTAAATCTGTGAAATACATTTAAATGCCATATCCATTTGTGTGTAATCCGAGTAGACAGAACGCGCTTTTCTCGCGAAATCAATAATTATACTCTCGTGATACAGCAACTTGTAATCAAAAGTGATTAGACAAAATTACTCGTTTTTTTTCCGTGCGCTTATGAAATTTAACTGAACACGAATAATAGTGTAACTAAATATTTTTTGCACAAATAAACAGATATCAAAATTTATTAAACTGTAGTAATATTATAGATGTAAATACTTCGCGAAATTATTGTACGCGTCAAATTATCGGTTTAATTTTGTAAAGCATAAATTTGAAAGAACCAAAGACAAAGAATTTTTTTTAATAATTACCGATTCTGTATAGACTTAAAAATAGCTGTTTTCTAAGAAACGGAAATTATTTTGATAATTGATATATACATATCATGTTGGGCAAGCCATTGAGCAAAACTATGTACTTATATTTTGACCTGACTCACACATTAGTGTTGAAAAACACACATAAGTAAATCTCTCTATGTAGTTGGCTAATGCAAATGCTACTCAGCGTAATTTACATTATGTCTCCATAAATTAACATAATAAGTAGGCAATGTGCACGCGTTAGCTATGAAATTAGCTTGTTGAATTGTAACTATCGCATTACAGTCGCAGACACAGCAAGGACAAATAAATATAATTACGACAAAAGAAATAAACACAATTTGTGACTTTTATTGCGAGAGAAGATTAAAACAGTGCGCACATACGCATGTTTATGTTTATTTATAAAACAAAACAAAAAAACCGCAATTTAATTAAGAAAGTAAGTAAAAATGATCAAGTAAAATATTTTCTCGGAAAAAAAAACGTAAAGAAGAATTACTTTTTCCATTCTCGTAGCCGCTAACCAAACTAAGTGCATGTGCATGTCGCATCTCTTATCTGTAGAGCGAAACAAAACGTTGTCAGACGTGTGGTTCGTGTGCATTAAGCTCAGGTGACTGAATGATCGCGACTGTAATCTCAATTACAGTACCGCAGATTGCGTAAAAAGCTTTTCTGCGCGACGCGCGAGTGTGCGTTGGCTCGAGTTGCTCCGAAATGCGCAGAATGTGTCACGTTACATATTTCGCAGTCAGACGATGTGTTTTGTTCCCGCGAGAAAAATACTCGTTTTTTTTATAGTCATTTATACTGACATGTATCATTTAACGCTCGACGAAATATTACAGCGCGGACAGAGATGTGAAGAGTGAAGAATATGCTTACGGTAGTAGTGTGTGTAATTAAAACTGACGCTCGATATCTATGTACGTACGTATGCTGTTGTCTGTGCCCATAATATTGAAAAACAAATCATCTAATTGTTAATCTGATTAAGAAAAATAAGATTAATAAAAAAGAAAACTATTTTCATGAAAGTAAACAATATATTATCTATTCAGTGTGAAAACAAATATAAATTGATGTTAAAAGTTGTACATAGATGTATCGCATAAAGCTAAAAAATTAAATAAGTCGTGCTTCTTACGTGCTTTATACGCAACGTACAATAAGAGGCTTAATGCTTACAGGTTGGCAAAGAGACTAGAGTAAGATCTTATAAAGAAAACTTATGCTGATTCACAGTACAAAACCAACTCTGAGACTTAATTTCGAAATCTTTATTTTATTTATTTTCTGCAAAGAAGGTAGAATACGATTGTTTTCCAATATAAATTTGTTTTTCCATCAGCATTACAGTATTTTCTTTTTTTTTTTTTCAAACGTAAGTGAGAACAAATTCTCGGAAACATCTTACAAGCAACATTGTTAGATCGAATATAGAAAAAAATTTGCTTTTTAGAGAAACTGCACGCGTTAACGATTTTCAAAGAATAATTTTATCAAGAAGGTACATATAAGCGTTATTAAAGTTTACACTTTAAGCTTAAAAAAGTGCAGTAAACATCATGTAAAACACATTTATCTGCATCTTCGAAACGCTACGGTTCTGATCGATACATACCGCCGTTCCGGATCGACAAACCACCGTCCCCTTGGGTGCTTTTTTCCGTCCTTTCCGCTGCATTCGATCGCAAAGCAACGACCAACTCGCTCAAAGGAGAAACCATTAAACGATGCAAGGGGGCGACAATGGCCGCGTCGATGCGACAAAGGCGATCGCACGCGTTCTTCCTCCGTCATTCCTTTCGCGCTAGTTCCTTCCCGTTTTTTTTTTCTATTTTCTTCCGAGACGAAAATGACAAAAATATAAGGAAAGAATTTTTTACCAAGAAGGATCTAGGATTTTTTTTGTTTTTACGTAAATTAATTGTAAAATTTCTATATAATTTTTTTTTTAATAAAGATAAAAAATATACACAATAATTTATTAGTTCAATGTTGTATAGAAAAAATTATCAAATGAATTACGCAGCAAGAAAGTCAACAAGAAAAAATTATACCCTTTTACGATTTCTTTCCTACTTCTCCTTTATCTCCTTTTTTCTGAATCTTCCTATTCTTCGCCTAAGCAAGGGACAAATGCAGTAGGAACCCGCTGACCGGCGGCGAGAGGGTGAGTATCAATTACAGGGGTACCTCCCGTTAGAGTTTTGCGGAAATTCGCGTAGTAAGTCAAGTCCGGGGACACTAGAACTCCGTTGGGCGAACAATGCCGGCAGGCCGCGGGAGCTTTCGCATTTGCATATGAATTGGTAGAGTCCGTGTAGGTCGCCGGCCTTAGCCTCCAGCACCTCCGACCGACTCCGTCACCACCCTCGTCGGTCGACAAAGGTGGACACATACGACCAGGTGGTTCACGGCTCGACTTCTAGATAAGTCAAATTACCCTGAGGACGAAGGGGCTGGATAACTGGATACTCGCTTGACACGTTTAATGACGTTTGTCTAAACGACGCGTTGGTGCGTTTTTCTTTGACAAGTCTGCGCGTGTATCTTTCATTTGAAAATTTATTATTTATGTTTTTCATAATTTAGTTGTTACAGAACTATCTTTGTGACTATATAATTGTTTTTTTTTTTGAAAAAGAATATCTTTTACTAAAGAAAATATTGATCTGCTAAAATATTTATTTACTAAAGTTTTAATTTTTGAATTTTTTTTATTATATGCAGAAAAACTCTACTTTACACACATGCAATATACACGTGTAACATTTTGCGTTACACGTCAATAAAATTTTTTACATTATCACGCTGTCAAATTAAACTTGGTGAATATCTGCGTTTCTCTCGTTGTGCGTAGCTATCACGACGTTCTGAAATTACGCGCGGTTAATTAAGACGCAATTACGATTCGGTCCGCGCGGAGAACCGTCATGAAATTGCATCTTGAGCGAAGCTCTCTCTTTTAGCTGGGCGAATCCTCCTCTCTCAGGAGGCGAAGCGCAGCTTTACGGAACGCGGCGCGGGATGTTTGCGATTTTGCGAACGTAAACCAATTACACGTTGCGGAGACGTGGACCTCGGAATAACCTCGGTAATAACTTGCTGAGACACGCGAGCTCCGATCAATTCGTCGTGCAAACGTGTACACGTACGTACGTTTAGAGCGCGTTTGATATTGCATCGCGACGTATCCGAGGTAATTAGAACACACAACGCGAAATTCAATAAATTCAATAATTTCTTTATTTGAAATGGCAACAATGCGTGTTTTCGAGCGCGCGTTTATTACGTTATCAAGATAACGCGGCGTATTATGTTCACCAATCGATTGCTCGATTATATAAAATTTCTCGTTGAACAAAATCGGTTGCATTTGATACAAAATACAGGACGCATGCCGCAACGACATTCGCTACGCGTGCTAGAAGAAAGAGAGTAAACAGAGAGCTGCTACACCAACGGTTTAATGTTAAACTCGTTTATCTCTTACATTTTACCAAAGAATGGAGGAGATAGACGAACAATGGAATACCATTTCGGGAATGCACCGCATACGTAGAAGTCGGAAGGAAATTAGTTTCATTCTTGCAACTACTTGTTTAAAAGGAATCCTAATTGCTCCCTCGTGTAACGGATTCCCGAACACACGAAACTTGCAGGAATCTTGTAAGATATGTACATGTATCTTGGAGAAGTTCTTGTCATCGTGATTCGGGAAAAGGGGAGCGGAGCAAGGGATGGAGACTGATGGATAAATACGGCGGTTTCCTTCTAGACAGCACATTCTAAGTTCGTTTTCGCGCATACGTAGTTTTTTGACAGTTTTCCGGAGTATCGCGTCGGATGTACCGTCGATACATATCGATACATATAATTATTTCCGAAGCGCAGCCGACGATTCGACGCGGGAAATTCCGTCATTCATTATTTCAGCGTGGTTGTATAATGCCTGAGAAATCCTGACAGTTATTACAGCGGCGTCGCAGGGACTCCCACTGTCCCATCGGATTTCGAGATTCAGCAAATTACGGCAGCGGAATGGATTTACAATGTTTAATTTACTACTCGGGCTGGGTGGGATTAAAGGCGTCGCCGGAAGATTATTGGCGTATAAAACAAACGGAATGATGACATCCGCGGTTTCATTACTCGTGAAAATGAAACTGATGGATTTTGACCCCTTCAGTCAAAGCGGGGAGAATCAACGACAATAAAAAATGTTTTGCATAATCGGAAAAATAATGAATTCATATTGCACGTTCGTGTGGTTTTTCACGCGCTTCCACTGAAATTCTTTTCCGCACAGAAAATTCCTTTGTTTGTCTTTCGACTACGTCTAAATCTGGTTCGCATGCCTAGCGGGTTTTAAATCCAATTTCGTTCTCCTCGCACGCAGATACGTTAAGTCTTACGAGAGATCGCGGGGAGTGTTAAAAGCGCATGTAATAAATAAAATCGCGAGGTGTAAATTAAAATAATCACAACTCTCTTATCCGCATGCGCGTGAAAGTAAATCATAAATTCAATCGCTAACAAAAGAAAATGCAAATTGTGTTCCAGCAAATGCTCGCGGTGCCACCTCACAGTTCATCGATCAATCATGCTGCCTCGGTTCTTCCTGTGCGCGGGCGCGAGCGGGTGGGCGCGCTCGCGCGCGTTACTCTCTTCTGAAAGTAATTAATATAAGAAACAGACTTGGAGATAACGCGAGCGGCAAACGAGCTGCAATTAAGGCGGGACGATGTGAATCAGATAACGGCCGTTGCGGTTTAGACGGTACTTTCGAGAAGCAAAGGGTCGGGATATCAACGCCGGTCGTTGTCGTCAGGTATTAACCCTTTAATCAAATCGCAGCGGTGAATCGCACTGTTCACAATGGATGGTAATTCGCAACGGATATTTTCTAAACAACATTAACTTTGCATCGTCTCGTCGTTGCGTGAGAATCAATTAACCCGGGCGTGACCCCGTGCCGTAATCGAGACACTCGGAAAATTAGCGGGGTCTCGGAAAATGCTCTCGGTCATTAGCGGAAGCGTCTCACTACAGACGTTGCAAGACTACTCGGAGTGAGCTTCACGGAAATAGCGTCAAGACGAGGTTAGACAGAAATCTTCGAATCCAATTGAGATTCTATCGTTTTACGTAGAATTAATTCTTATCCTCTCATTCGCGCTAAAATCCAATCGTAGAGCTTGGAATTGCGTTGCAAATTCGTGATGGTATTGACTCGGCCCGCGCCCTTTTGGATTACAAGCTCCGCAATTTTGCAAAAAGAATGAGAATGGAAATTTACTAATTAGTTATATAAAAACGAGTCTCTTCTTAGATTTATGATGACATTTGCGTGATTTATTAATAACAGAACGCAAAGCAAACACGCGGAGCTGTCACGAAATACACGAACATCTAATTGCAAAGCGCGCAGAACTTTTGATTTGCGCGCGAAGATTTCGCCGGCTGCTCTACTCCACTTGTAACAGTGTCTTTACATGATATTCCCATCGAATTTAGCGTCTCTTCTCGCGTTTTCAAGCATCCACCCGCATTTCCGTGGTGGTGCTTTCCTCTTCTGCTTTGGGCGCGCTTCTATATCTCCGCGCAATTACGCGAAAAGTTTCACGGCGAATATCTACCGGCAACTCCGCCGCGCATAAGGATGCTTCAGCTGTTTTGCTGTTCCGGGCTGTAAATAGAGGTCAAGTAGTTGTCCTGGGCCGCATCACGTTGCGTCTCCGTCCGACGTTGAAGCAAGATTCTGACCTATAAATAGATGCGTTTCTCGAGATTGCGACGAAGGAAGCGACGGCGATGACGTGTGAGGAGAGAGAGGAGTTGCTTCGGTGAAGGGAACGACTCGAAATTCGTAGACAAACAGAACTATTCGTCTTTCTCCAGGCGGAACAATTTCCTTGGAATTTATCCGGGAGATACTCGACTGTGCAGTTACACCGGCGTGTGGGATAGTTACGATGCCTTTGGCGCGTGCGCGACCGCGGATAAAAGGAGGAATCCCTCCTCTCCTAAGGCGTCGTGTTATGCGGACGATGAGCGCTACGCTAATCTCCGGGATTTATACCGGGGAAGTCTCTTCGAAACAACTTTGCGCCGCCTGACATCGACACGAATTCGTCGATCTCCGCTTTGTCGTTTACCAGCCTCGATGAATATGCGTGCATTTGATACGTTCGGATTAGACACGCGCTTTAGACGAAGATAATTAATGCTTGAACAAAGACAACTTTATTAAGATGTAGTTTAAACTTCTGAGATATCGCCAATAATTTGAAGAAAAAAAAAAAGAAAGTCCAAGTTTATTTTTAAGATTTAAAACAAAAGAAAAAATTATAGTCATATGTTTTTTAAAATATATATACGATTTTTTTGAAACGTCAAAATTTCTGCATTAATATGATCTGTGACAGTGCCAATTCGTTCGAAACTAATCTATCGAATGTACTATTTCGCCCTCATTGAAATTTGATTCCGAGAGAGAGAGAGAGAAAAAGAGAGTACAGTCATTAAAACATTAAAATACTACTACTAGTACCTGGTTCTCGAGATTCTGCGGCGAGCAAGCGCAGCAGCGGCCATTAATAATACTGTCGATAACACTAGGCGGTTTATTAAAAGGCATTATAAAATTCAAATCGGGCATCGCGAACAGGGTAAAAGGATAGTTCGTTGAACGAGTACCACGTGGAGAGGAAGAGAGAGAGGAAATCGCAAACGCATTTCAAAGTGAAACTTGCTGTTAGCGTCGAAAGCGGAAAGACGAGGCTGAAATTACGGACATACAAGCGATAGATATTCTCCGGAGAGAGAGACAGTAGGAACAGAATAAAATGAAATATCGTGATTTATCGTCTAACGTACGCGCCAGCCAATTTGTCCCGCTTCCACGTGCGAACTGTCTCGTGTCGTGAGAGCCTGTCCCGCAGGACACAGACGAAAACACGGATTGCATTTCATAGAGTGGTCTCGATGGCCCGTGTGATGGCCCGCGCGCGCGCGCGCCGAAATTACAAAATTTGTTCGGGTAGCACACGTGACTGCGGCTGACATCCGTATACCGAAGATACGCCAATAATTGTCCGCAAAATGAAACGACAATTATCACGACCATTAAACAAGACCCTATTGATCTTGTGTAAATGTCACAGAAATTCCGAATTATTGATAACACAAAATTAACGGCGAGTTGTGTGCGATGCAATCGTTAACTTTAAAAAGAAATAAAATAAATATATCTTTTTTTTTGTGAAAGAAAGCAAAGAACAGTCAGTTCGCGAGCACGTGTATGTAATTTGCTGAAATGAGCGAATAAAAACTTGGAGTGTAAAGATTCGTGTAAAAGTGGAAATACGTCGAGGCGCGCCTCGTCATTTCTCTTGGTACGGAGGAGGGGATACAGTGAGAGTCATCACGGCAGACAAGAAATTGAGGGCGAAGATGCTGCTGCGCTGCAGCTTGTAGCGCGCTCGCAATTAGGACAAAGACTTCGGGCTACTCATTAACTATGGCATGAAGCGGCAAGCGGAGGCCGCATCAAGCGCGTTCAAGTCGAAGAGGGTAACAAGCTGGCATCCTGTGCAGCATCCTGTTCGTCATCCGCGACTGTCGCTCTCCTTTTATTTTGCCGGAGTGTCGCCGGCAAATCTTATTTAAGGCAGATTTATCGCCGCCCGACTCTGAGATCGAGCAAGGATATTACGCCGGACCCGGATGCGCCATTCACAATGCGACTTCTCGACTCAAAAAGTGTCATAACTCAAAACCTGAGCGCCTCTTCGGGTACTTCCGCCGTTCCAGCACATCGTGTGCCAGAATCCGTCCTCTTCTGTCGTCTCTGCCCCCTCTCTGTCGCTTTACCCTTCCGTTCCGCACTGCCCCCTCGTTTCCTCCCCCTCTCCCCCTCCCACTCCGGTAGTACGAGAGAACGAATGGAATCTTCTATTTTTTGTTAATATGCGCACGAACCACTCGGTAGTATTAAGCGTTCTGTACATTTTTTCGGTATATTGCTGTTTCATCCGCTGATATTTTCCCAGCGAAAATCGAGGAAATTCGTTAAAATCGTCCGATCCGCTGGCTAGATAGTAGGTTCGATTTACGGAATGTGTTACGTTTATCGTATTACACAAGGGACATGGGATCGCAACCGGATGTTTTTTTTCGTAATCGATAGTGGTGGAAAATTAGTAGTGGATGTGTTTTGTCGGAGCGCAACAAAAAACGCTCCTCCGATCATCCGATTTCGATCCGAAAGTGATGGTATAGCCGGTGCGATTTCTTTCTCTTAGAACGTTACTGTGTACTGCTGACCATCATCTAACGTCGATCCGATTTCTCGGTATGTCGAACGAGAACTTGCATAAGGGAGGACGCATTAAGAGAAATGGACCGTAAAAGATGATGTTTTTTCGATGCGCCAAAAGAAAATCGCCGGCATCTCGCGATCGCGTCGTCGCGCGTGACGGCACTCGATGGCGTCGATCCGCGATCATTCTGATCGATACGCGCGTGTCGCAGACCGAAAGAAAACGAGCGTTGTTCGTCGGTCAATTTTTTCGTTTCTCTTTCGCAACGGAGCTGGCTCCATTAGTCCGGGATTGGCTGACGCGCGCGCTTGAGCGAGCACCGCGGCGCTTTTTGCGCCGGCCAGACCGGTTGAATAATTGTGTTTTGCAACGGCCACGGGAGCGCTTAGCCCGGACTCTCGGGCATGGATCCAAAGAAGAATTAAGCAAAGGGGAAACCCCTGAAAAGCGGACTTATAAAAGGGACAATAGAACCGGGCGAATCGCGCAGTTTTTCGGACGATCGCGGTTTACAAAGATCGATCGATTAGTTCGTTCACGTTTGCTCGAATCACGATTTACGACACCGATTAGCGTCATGATCTTTAATGTGAGTGCCATACTACATACATGATTATTATGTCTCTAATGTTTCTTTGTAAATAATATCTATACGTTAAATTCGCGTGTTGGCACATCTCGATCATCTGTATCGCCGTCATGTGTATTCAAACTTTCGGATTTTTGTACATCAGCGCGTATTTCATTCATGAGAATTTTTTATTAACGAGATTCAACACGTTCCTTGGCAGTTCGTGCTGGTATCGGTAGTGCTGATACTTTCGTCCTTACTATTGACGAATGCCAAGCCGGAGGGACACGCGCATTCTTTTCAGCATTTCCATGGACCGGTGATGGGCAACGAGCACGAAGTCACTTGGAACGACGACCACGGACATCATCACGCGGACTACGTAGCTCATCCCCATTATTCCTTTTCGTACGGGGTTGAAGACCATCATACGGGCGATTATCACGGTCAAAAAGAGTATAGAGATGGTGAGTCTGCGTAGTTTGAATGAGAATTAATCTCTTCCACTTTTTAGAAGGATCCTCTTTGTCGTTTTGTACATAGTGCAAGCGACAAGAATAAGAATAGCCTACTTACGTGGAATCACAATGTTCTTCTCTCTTCGTAGTACCTCGAGGGTGAAAAAGCTGACAAATGTATCGAGGTGAACGTAGGGCAGACTGATTGTGCGAATAAAAGTGGCAACGTGACCTTTGCTTGAGCAATTTTATAATGTTGCTCGTGGAATACTCAATGCAAACCCGTGGCGTAGCAAATTCTTTAGCTTGAATCGCCTGTATGTTTTATTACACAATCAGCGCTGTTACAAAAATAAATTGACGAACGTAACAAAAATACACAAATCTTAGAGAGTACAAAAAATATTTTTAATACCAATATTTTTTAATACTAACATTTGTGAAAGTAATTCTGAATGTTACATTATAAGATAAAATAGAAAAACTTTTTTTATGATGCCAAAACAGAAAGAGAGAGAGAGAGAGAGAGAAAGAGAGATCTCATTTTCAGAAGCTCGGTTTTTTCGTAATTTCGTAATGATATTTCTACAAAGCGCGACTTTTTCTATGTAAAACGAGATCATCGAACGTCGTCAAGTTTTAACTGGAGCGAGAGATTTCGTAGCAACGAGCCGAGAGAAAAGGTTAGGAACGATAAAAGTGCTGCTAAAAAAACGTACGCTTCAGTATTCCCGCCTTCAAAGGACGCGCACAGGCTGAAAAGTTTATAACCATATAAAGCTTAGATAGCGACTATTGATAGGAAGGCTTCTGAGAAACTGCGAGCGCAGTAATCCCACACACATGTATACACACACACACACACAAACACATATGTATCCGCATTAACACACGAGAGTAATTGGACTAACAAAAACAAGTAATTCCCTCTAATTTCCATTACGTTGTTTTAAGTTAAGATCAAAATTTTATTGAGTACAATAAAACACGTGTAAATTTTTACGTGTGTGCCAACGAAAGATTTATATTCTTTTAAGAAACCAAGAGTCACACTTGATGCAAAAGATGAGGTAAGATAAAAAATCGCTTCATCCATTATTATATGTACTTAGCAAATTTATTTTAAGTAATTACTATCTTTTTAATATTTAATATGAGAGCTAGTTTTTTATATTTAAATACAATTGGAACGAATATATTTTTGTGTTGTATTAAACTAAAAGAACCTAAATAAGATATGTATATGTGATTTTTGAGTGAGACGTAAATAAAGGATCACTTTCAGAATGGAGTTTTGCAAAAAAAAAAAATATATAAAATAAAAAAGAAAAAGTATTTTGTATTCTGTCGCACTCGTCTAAAGATCTCAATTCGTCTCCATAAAAAAGAATGATAACGCGTGTCCTAAATGTGCCAGCTTGGGCAGCACAAGACAAATAACTCGCACGTTGACGTTTTGCAGGCACAGAAGTGTTCGGTGAATATACCGTGAAGGAACCAGACGGCAATATCAGAATAGTGAAGTATCGCGCTGGCAAGGACGGATTTCACGCCGAGGTGCACAATAGCCGTCGAAACGATCATCCGGAGAACGCTCATCATCATCATCATCACGATTATCATTAGTCTACATGGCTGGACATCACGTTTTGCCAAAGACTTCGTTTTTGTACATCTTATTACGTTGTTGTATTTGTTAAAAAAAGAAAAAAAAAAGAAACAGTTGTGTCACATCTTGTCATTTCTTTTTTTTTTTCCGCAAAGTCGTTTATCTGGTATTTTACAGCTAGTTTCGAAGTTATTATCGTGAAAAGCCACTCAATATTGCGAAGTCGATTTAAAGCTGTTGCGAAAGCTCAGCAAGTTGGTCAATCGAAATGAGTATTTCTTCTGAGAAACTTCTCAGTCTCGATTATAATTGGATTGCTGACATTGAATTGTTATTAGTTCCGACATTTTTAGAGTTTAGGAAAGAGTAGAAATAATATTTCGCGTCTTCTACTTTTAGTTATACACTTTCAATATTTTTATCAATAAAAATAAAGAATATACAAAAACATGTATCAATTGCTGTCGAGTAACACAAACCTCTCTAAAATCGTTTTGAATTATTGTTCCTACGAAACGGAACAGAAACGGAACAAAAACAGACCACCTTCGAGGTGCATGCATTTCTGTTTGCTTGTCCTTTTCAGTCCTTCATACATATAATTCGAACGGCACTAGCAAATGATTGCCGCTTGCCTCAGCGAGAGCATATCGCGACAGGCATTCGGTAAATAAACGTAATATTCGAAATTTCAATTTGTTACATATAGGCCGGATATTGTTTGCTCCAAATTACATCCCGTCGTTCTACCGCGAGAAGTCGGGGATCCCAGAAATTCGTATCTACAATTGAAAACCGATATCGCGGACACGGAACCGAATGCCACTGGAATTCCAGACGAAACGACGTTTTTCAGCAGTGGTGACGATTGTCAATTAACAGAGTCTAATTGGATCGCGCTGCGCACAAACGCTTTTCTAACAACGTTTCTCAAAAGTAACTTCTATTACTCAAAAAGTGTACATTGCGCAAAATATACATCTTATAAAGTGTTATGTACGATATGATATGTATTCGCAATAACGCAATGTCCTTCCTATAAACATATATAAAGCGTAGAATTCACGAAACATGTCTTTCCGGAATATACAATAAAGATCCGCACACATGTCGATATTCCATTCTGGACGTGTCTATATGTAATTTACATTCGACACACGGTCGAGCGATAAATCAGCGCGAGCGCGACTGGGGAAGAGTCGTGTGGTAAACACCTGATAACACACTTTTCGTATAACACGCAATATCATAGAAAATAGTAACACTTGCCGTACGAGCTCGCACGGTATATTCCGTTAATTAACGAGATATATCCCGCGTTAAACATCATAAATCGAATTCGGGTTTAGTGAATGAAACAAGCTTAATTGCATGTCGATACAACGGTCTGCATCCGCCATACACACGCCATCGTACGCTAATTTCGTTTCTGGAAAACGTGTGGCGTAATACGCCATTTTCATCTATCATTAAACTTTTATCGGCTTCGCCGATCATTGGATCATTAAAGATACGACAGTTTTTCGCTGATAAATTAAAACGGGGGTTTAACTTTAAAACTCGCGGAAAAATACTGTTGTTTAATTTGAATTTAATCGAGAATCACCGCAAAACAATTTGTGTACACATTCGCTTGTGTTTGCTCTGTTGGTAAATTTCGTTATTTGTAAACTTCAACATAATGGATGTGTGTGTAAAAATCTGTTTGTCGTGAAAAAATATCTCTTTGGAAAGTTGGATTTAAAGTCACGATTATATTCGTGCATACATCATATTCATAAATGTGTCTTCATCTGATTACTGAATTGCGAAAATTTAAGTTTGTGTAGGAAGCGTCACGACTATTACGAAGTAACTTCTTCTATGCTTTATGATTTTTCTCGAGATGTAAAAATATTGCTGCTATTGTAAAAAAAAAAAAAAAAAGAACACACATAATGAAAGCAGCATTTTATTAGAGAAAAGTTTAAAGACTGGCTGGCTCTGTTAATTATGTGAAACAAAATATTCAAAGCTTGTTTTAATATGTGAGACAAACTAGCATAGAATATCGTGAATTATTTTCGAGCGCGAGAATGATGTATAATAAATGTATACTAGATAATAAACATTTCCAGCAAGCAATTAAAAATTAAAGGCTGAAACTCTTTACGTACTACATCTTTTATCATTTATTAATTACCTTAAATATTATTTGTTTAAAATGTTATCGATTAAGTATATTACACAGTTCTACTAGCTGAGTAACAAATACTTTCCAATAACAAAATTAGAATTTTATTGTTGCTTTTATTCTTTTACGTTGGTCGTGATAACCGAATCTTTAATTAAAACACTCATTCAATTCGCACTTATTAATTTTTTTCTTTTTGTTAACATTTTCGTGTATGGCTACTGTTTTTATCTAACGTTAGTTAATAGTCAATTATTTAGAACATGGTAGAAAGATTTTTTTATGGAAACGTTAGACTTCTTTAGTTTGCAAAAAGTTTTGACAGGTCTTTAAAACGTCAATTATTGGATTTAAAGTGCCAATCACTGAGTGTTTTATCTTACATTCAATGCGGTTTTTTGTTTTGCACACAATGTGCATTGTAATACATACAATGATCTCGTGCAGAATAGAAAATTGCGTGTGTAAAACGAAAGGCCGTCTCTCTTGTAAAGTGACAAATGCGACAAATATAATTTCAGAGCGATAAATTATTGGTGCATAATTGATGCTTCGTAATGACTTACAAAGAAACATTAAAAACGGCAAACTGTTATGACAATATTCGCTATTAAAACCAACAAACAATTAAGTCCGGAGATTTTCGGAAACGAGACGTAGATTGACTCTTGCGTCAATTATTTGCAAAATATTCAATCATCCGTCGAAATGTTTCGTGGAAAAGAAACCTTGCTTGTGACTTCGACGTTTTGACGGAAAACAAATAAGATGTCGTGCAAATGCCGACTTACATAAAGTGCCGGATAACATTCACACTGCGCCAATCCACTGTGAAATTATCGGTTGCGCTAAGATGCGTCTCCGGTATGTGTTGCAAATTGACGTCTTTTTCCAGACGGATCGTAATCGCGCTATATAAGGAATGTAACGGGAGTTACGAACTCTTCTCGAATGGTATAATCGCAAATTGCGTCAGAAAACAAAATTCCCGTGCAAACGAGAAAGTTCCGGGGCGCCGAAACTTCTACACGATCACGTTCTTCATGTCCTTTTTTCGCTTCGAGCCTGACCGATTGCGGAAGATAAATCTTTGTTTAAAGTTTTCGGCGCGCTGCGCTTCGAGAAAACGTTGCGCGCAAGGTATTCAAGTATTTCAAATGTTATTCTAACCGGCTTTGGATTGCCGGAAGAAAAAACTCTTGTAGTTTACTTTCTCTCTTTTGGATCTACTGCGATGGCATTCTCGTTGCAAATGCCATGGAAAAATTCCTTGTAAAAGCGAGCATCTAGCGAAATCTTTCAATATTTAATTCACGTCGAATGGCTCCTGTTACTTTATAAATCCTTTTTGGTCTTGCGTAAAATACGTTTATTTTCGGCTATAACTTATTCTTTATTTCTCTTTTAAGCGTATTTACGTACGTTGAAAAATAAATGTGTGTGGACGAGCGTTTTACTCGTTGCTGAAGTGATTAGTCCCATCACGATGACGTTTACGTAAAGAAAATACAGTACGAGAACAGGAAGAAATTCCACTTTCGAAAATTACTCGTCGATTGCAAGAATTGTTTGTTCGAATTGTTTACGCACTGGACTGGGGTGGTGTGCGCGCACAGGCGCTCTACTATTTTTTGACGATCAATCACGCTAAGTCTCGTAAATATACACGCGTAAACATCGTCGTACGAAACTCGTCGAGATATATATTTTATACCGAATACGACACAGATTTATAAAGTACAGTTGCGTAGCTTTGAAAACAATCATTCGAATTTCATTTTCGCAGAAGTTTACGCGCGAAATGAAACTCCGATCATTAATTTTGACGCGATGATCCGCACATTTGGGTTTACACGAGTTTGTCCGAGCGATTATGGCTTCAATAAAGAGAACTACGAAGTTCAGGTGTTACGCAGAATACTTTCATCGTCTCTCGTAAGAAACTTCGACGATCGTTTATCCCTTCGGTCTCTCGAAACTTCGTATCGGGTCGCCTGGGCAAAATACAGATCCGAAAGAAAAGTACACGGACTACGCGAACTAATGGTGGGATCTGACTTGACTCGGGAAGATTAAACGAAGACCGAAAGAGAGTCGAAAGTAGAACGAGAGTGGGAGTTCGCCCACAAAGTGAAACAAATCGCCGTGAAGAAGGCCAGGCGTGCCAACATAGACGTTGATTTTTCCTCTAATGCTACCATAAAAGGGACACTGCCCTCACCAATTTTTTTTTGCTCGACCCTCCTGCTTCCTGTCTTGTTTTTTTTTTTCTCAGAAACAATTCTTGTTAGAAGGACTTATGAAAAAATAAAACAATCAGAATAATTGCAATTTTCTTCGCGATTTTGTGAGTAATTTGTTTCTTTACTGTTAACTTGCATTAAAGATTCTTTCTTTCAATGTTTTTTTCCTTTGCATCTTCTTTATTTTGCAAATATTTTTTTAAAATCTATTTGTTTTCAAATGTTCACCGCGTCACACGAATTAATCAGCATTTGGCATTCTATTATGCAGTCTTTATTTTTGTTCGGTATGCGCTGGCGATTTGCCAGTCTCGTAAAAAACTCCTAATTACAGAATACTTTGTCTTGTGTTTACCTGGCAGCTGGCCTGGCCGGAACCTTTTCCTTCTCAGAAAGCAATTAAAAGTTTTCGGCGTTTTAATGTTTGTTAAAACGAATGAAAACTGTACACATTAAATTAAAGTTTGTAAACTGGCTAGCAGGAACTGGCCGTATTTTAAGTTACATCGTGTGCGCTTTTTAAATCGCAAAAAATAATAAACTACTCGTCGTTTAATAATTGCCGGTGCTAAATGACGTGAAAAATTAAGTCAATGGTTACAAACATTGTAAAATAGACGAGATTATTTATATCTTTCAGAAAAATATCACACACAATGCGACGCATATTGATAATAATGTGTAGAACAAAGTTTTATCAATATCAGACTGGAATTCTATTTGTTATAACAAGTTAGTATAAACAGCGTAAACAAACAGCGATCTATAAAAACATATATTATTAAACTTAAAAATGTAATGTAACAAACTTATAAAGATATAAATATTTTCAAACATTAATAACTTTACTGCGAGCTTATTGATGGTTGAAAATATGTACACATATTTATATCTCTACAAGATTTTTAATTCGGCATTAGATACACGTATAAAACTGGTGCTCCAAATAAACATTAAAACGCATCGATATATAAAACCGACAATTAAAATTATTTACGTCCGACGAAGCTGGTTTTCTGCGCAAAATTTACATTTTATCGCTTGTCGTTTTTGTTTGCGCGTATTCTCCGTATGCTGAACGCGTCGTGCTGATAAACTCCACTAGGATTTACTGAAAATTCGTCTTCTTTTATTCTCCCATCATCTCTTACTTTTTGCACAGAATGGATAAAATTCGATATTGTATTCTCGGAAAAACGTTGTATTTTCAAACTTTATTGGAAGACAGTAGTCTGTCGCGCGAATGAGACACTTTATGTGCGAATATAACTCCGTCAGCGTTAATAATCTTCACGAAATTTAACACAAACGCTTCAACGCGTTACATCCATCTTGCAGCATGACAGCTTCCGTTTAAAGCAGACGTTCCGGTGTATTAAAAGATTCTGTACGACAGTGACGATTATTCGATGGATGGCGGAACCGGAAGTCGAAGATCTTAATCTGCCTTTAATATCCTGCGTCTGAGAGGATCGCCAAGTTCGCGATCGCCCGCGTTCGATTCGCAGGCCAATGGAAAACTGGGCGTTCTCGACCGCACTCTCGAATGAACGTCGCTCATTTTCTCACGGAGATAGTCGAAGAGAGAAAAGTCGGCGCGGAGAGACACACTGAAGATCTTCCAGCGAGAAGAATCTGGTCGAGCGGAAACGAAATGTCGACGAAGTGGAATGTGCTGAGAATTAACGAATTTCTATAAATTTTCTGATTGCATCGCGTCGATAAAAAAAATTAATCGCTCTCTCGCAGATAAAAAATTACTATTTTTTTATTTATAAGAGAAAGAAAAAGAACACTGTATTCAGAATTTTGTAAGATATAAGATGTGACGTAATTTTAAAAATTTCTCTTAGAGCGCGCTGGAAGATGATCTCGCTCTAAGTGTACTTCTTTTTCCTTGAACAATAGTATCATGAAACTTGACATTTCGTTATTTTTCGGCGTTAAGACTTCGCAACGTTACAGAAGCAGACTTCTCGATTTGTCCTCGTCGTGCGAGCTTGATCTCGTCGGGAGCGCAGCTGAAATTCGTCTCGTCTCTCACCCGCCTTATTTTATTTGCGAGATGACTTGGACTTGGAATAAAAGACTGTAAATTAAAAAAGGATGTAATGATAACGCGATAAATTTATTTAATAAAAATAAAACATTAGCTGTTATTTTATTTCTTTTAACATTTAAACTTTCGGCGAAGAAGAATATACGCGATAAAAATTCATTGAGCTTGGAAATAACGTTTATAATTCGATTCGTACGTATTCGCTCGAGAGACAGTTTTATCGTGCAAATTTTATTGTGCACATTTTTTTTTTTCAGTCGAACAAACATCAAATAAAAAGTAATAATCTGATGGGAATTATTTATCCTTCATGCGCACGGTCAAAAGAATTTTGTTTTTGCATCATTACGAGTACACGAATAAAGCGCATCGGAGCGAATATCGCGCGTGAATCTGCGATATTGTGTGTAATACATAATACAAAGTCGCGTGTGCAATATATAGGATGCTGTGCATTAAGCGAGGGTCTGAACAGCTTCGAAAACACGGACTTAGAATTTTAAAGCCACTTTCCGGATAGATTTTAATTCCTAAAGCGCCTTAAACTGTCCCAGAGGCTATTTAAACTTGCAAATCCGTTCATTTGAGTTAGGATAGTGCTTGCTTCCCTTTAAAAATGCTCTTCCATTTGGAATACGAGCGCAACGGCGGAGTATTGCATTCCATTCGGCGCCGCGATTAAAGCAATTATTGATTTCGCATTCGTGTCGGCCGGCACGAATTATTCGAAATATTAGCGAATTATTCAAGAAATTTGCCGCATTGATTACACGCGGTTGCAATCGAAATGTGACTGACGCAGTAAAGTCGTAACGTTCGTTTGTAAAGCGAACTGATCAGTTTATTACATTGCGCCGTTGTTATTAACATTGACAAAAAAGTTGTTTCGAACTACTGTTCGTTTACTGTTTATTTATTGTTTATTTAACAAACAAAAAGAAACGTTTTTGTTTTTTTTTATTTGCTTGTATATATATTTATACTTTTGTTTTGTTGCGCAACAGCATAGAAAACGCGAGTGTTGTAGAAACTCGATGGTAGATTCTGTTGTTTGAATTCTGCGAGCTATAATGTGCACTATACGCCTCTAATTCTGACATATTCGATTGTACATTTCACATATTGTGCACTTCACGCAAGAACGTTTTCAATGAAACGCGTGACTGCGTTTCGAATTGCAGCTTCGATTCCTGCATTGGTCAGTCTCTCCGCGGTATCGGACACAATAAAAAATCGCATAGGCATATCGCGTCCGTATCCGGAACACGGTACGGTTTTTTAACGATCGAAAGAGGCCGTAGTCCAGTCGTCAAATAATCGCGGAAAAAAATAATAAAAATAGAAAGAAACATAAAAGAGAATGGAAAGAGCGGCCGGTTGGAAAAGCCGGTAGAAACAAGAATCCGGGTGTGCATCTCTACTTGCCGTTTTGTTTCCGGCACGTTTTTTTTTTTCCTTTCCTTTTTATTCTCGATACTCCGCGCGATTGTGATGCGCTCAAAGAAAGAAACGGAAATTTGAAGCGACCAATGAATGTCAGCACTTTGACATTCAAGAGCTTGGCTGTCTTGTTTCGCACGTCACCTGCAATTTAACGTCGAGCCATTGCCTTGTTACCGCGTCGATCTTGCCGCTGTTGGAATAATCAACGAATTATTTCATTTGCTGCTTTTCCTCTCAACGTTTTCTTCAATTTTTCGCCCACTTTCACACTCAGAGAATTCGTGGCTCAAAAGAAAACGACGATAGTAATTTTCTAATTTTGATATTAAATCTTTTTCAAAAAAAAGCGCTGATTCACATATATATGATATCTTTATCTTAAAAAAAAATATACATATATCTATGCTTCTCTCGTTTTTCTTTCTTTCTCTCTTTACGATTCTATTTCAGAACAATGTGCACCGATCTTTCTACAAAATAATAATACCATCGAGCAAGAGACCTCGCGAGAAGGAAGAAAAAAAGAAACACATAAAGAGAAAAGAAAGAATTCTAGTGCTTGGATCTCCGTAAATCTTAATTTAATTTTCACCTGTGCAAATGCCTTCCGGGGATATGCGATCCATAGGGAAATAGTTCTCCTGTATATATTGTCTTTATTTTCCTTTTCTCGTAAACCAATAACTTATATGTGAACGCACGTTGCTTCTCGGTCTCGGTTTCTCCCATTGTATTGCCTGTATAAAATACGTAATGCTATATTTCACGTGCTATATAAAAATTGTTGTAAAGAAGTCGAAAAAATCATCACAACTCTAATAAATAAATACGTATGTATGTCTAGAATAAATTACATAAATTGTAATGTGATAAAACCAAAATCTTAATTTGTTTTCTCTTTACAATTTTATTGTACAATTTTATGTACTACATACTCGTACTCTTCCCTATTTTACATGTGCTCTTACTCGGCTGTCTTCTTTAAACAAAGAAACTGTGGCTACACAGTCATATTTCATGTTAAAACTTGCTCCGTAACTTGCGCGTAAGTGGGATCGCTACATCTCCTATAACATCTCTTAATACGATCAACTGCGCATAATACCTTAAAGGACACACCGTTAGGCGCGGTTACACCGACAATCTCGGTCAGCAAGGTCTGAGTTACCGAATTATTGTCCCTTTCTGGGTATAGTGCTTTCTATAACATGAACATGTGAGAAAGAAAATTTAGTTGAACTAGGTTAACGCTAAACCATGTCAGTAACGTTGTCTCTTAGTGGTGCGGCGAGGATGCGGGACATGCAGTATAACGTTGCATTGATTACAAAAGCTAAAGAGGCTTGCGCTATGTCGATAGAATCGATATTCAGCGGAATAATCGTGGTTTGAATGAGCATCAAATTAAAACTAATTTGATATATTGCATCTGCGAAAAACTCGAACAGTAAAATCAACAATTCGAGATAAATACATATAAAGCAAGATACTTTAGATATAACAATTTAAATATAAAATTAAATATAAAATAAATTGCATAATATAAAAAAAAAACAAGATTTAAGAAAAAAAGAAAAGAGCTTATATAAAACTGTATTTCTAAAACTTATCTGCTTTTTCTACGACTTTAGTTCAAATTGCGAGGAAACCTTTTATTCCTCGGTTAAATTAGCGCGCATCGCACCTTATTATTGCCTGATGCAAGAACCGTGTACGTAATTTTTCTTTCACTGAATTCACGACCTTCGCACCTATAACGCCTCGGTAAATTCGGAGTGCCGTTCCGGGGATTTTAGAAAAGTATTTTTCGGCTCTCTATTTTTATCGATAATCGAAGATTTTGAAGTTATCTCTAAAAATCTTCCCGTAAAAGCGTCAACTTTTACGGGAAAAAAAGACATAATAATTAAAATTTATTATAAGCATATCGGAAATCAATAGTAGGAGGTTTATTAAATTTCTTTTTGATCGAAAGCTTTATAATCTCTATAATAAATTACATCAGTTATCAATATCAATTTTAAATATTGATTATATTATAATATTTTAAATATTGAAACGGTAGAATAAAGATAGAATTAAAGAATTTATCGCACAATATACGGTATTGCGTTAGAAGAAGCTTGTTAGTTTCAGGTTCTCGAAAATGTAAACCCGCTACTGCATTTGTGCTTACGCCGCGCACAGTTGCTCTGCGTGTTCAACGTGGTAGATAAGATAAGCTTACGGGATTGTAATACAAGCGATAAAGGCCGACGAACAATGACAATCCGTCAATCGCGCGGGTTATCGCCGCCATGAGCCGGACTACTGGTATGGATAATGCTCACGCAGGTAAAAACGCGTCATACTCGTCCGTCATTTGCAGCGTTGACAAGGAAAATGTTTCCGCGGTGTCTGCTGTTGTTGCTGCTGCTCACCCTTTATTGCCAATGCTACGGGCAAGCGACTGTGAGTATACGTGTTCGTTAAACTCCGGCGTTCTCCGCATAACTGTAAAACTAGGTTATAAATGTGCGTGCGTACGTGTGCACGTATAACGTTATGCATGATAATCACAACGTTAAATCCGACATACGAACATATGTGTACATATCTAATTTGTACTTGGTAGCAATTATTTTATTCTGTATAGAAAACAAATGTATTCTCTCTGTAATCGTAAAACACTTGCGTTGTGGAAAAAAATTCTCAAAGTGTGCGAGAGAGTTTATCGCGCACTTAAATGGAATTCATTTAGAAGTGACTTAATTTTAATTAATTGCCAGACGGTGTCAAGTGGGACTAACAATTCCGAAACGCATTCGCAATTGGAGCTTGCAGTTATTTCGTCTATTTTCGGCACCGAGTGTGCTTAAGATAGAAGTTCTCACGTACTCATTGAGAACTGCATAAGTCTCTCTCTCGCGCCGGATAGTAAAGTTCAGCAGCAGGCGTGGCGCAAAGTCGGTGCGGTAAGTGCGCGGCGGTTGTGTGTCGCGCGATTAACCCGCTCATGTGGCTCCGATATTGCATTTTCGGGTCAAATAATGATAACGAGCCAAAAGTTAAACAATAAGCCGCTCCTCCGGAAGGGCGACGCTGTCGGCGAAAGTTTTAATGAGGATCGAAAAACAAGTCGACTCGGTGCCACTCGATTCCCTGTCTGACACGGAGCACAACCCCCGACCTCTCTGCCAACGGAGCAACTCAACCTAACGCGAATTTTAAGCGCCGGCAATTAGTTACACTAAGCACGTAAATTAGTGTACATGTGCATTTTTCGCCAATTTGCGTAAATTATTGTTTTTTTTTCTATCTGTAGCGCGAAAATTTCTTTTCATCCGAGACACAGATCGTGAGTATTTATTTTCTGCGTGCAAAGAATTTTTGTTTTGTTAACTTGAGCGTGGCTTTAAAATTTTTTACATTTTATTCGACGCCAATCCTATCGATTTTTCGCTATAGCTTCTATCTCCCACAATAACACCTATTATATATATGTATAAAACAAAATAAACATTGTGATAACTCGCAGTTAATATTCATTTAAAAAAAAGAAAAAAAAGAAAGCAAAAATTGCAAAGTCCCGTTATATATTCCGATAACACAGTAATCAAAAATATACCAGTGTTTATCGAACTGTGAGCGATGATACCTGTCATATCTCGGTAAAATGTAATGCGTACGGGAAACACAGCTCGAGAGTGTAAGCGCACTGATAAAATATGATACATTTTATCTCTAACAAATAATATTACCGGTTTTTTGCCAATAAATAGGTAAGTATAATAATAATAATAATAATAATCGCGTCGAACCAAGTTGTAAAAAACAAACACCTTGTTATTTCAAGATAGATTTTCCGCGCGCGAATTCATATTACATCTGCATTGCCTCGTTTTTTTTTCTCTTGTACACAGCGTGTACTGTAGATTCCGTAATTAAAGATATTAAAATATTAATCTTCTCTCATCAGAAGGGGCGCAGAGTGCAGCGCGCAATTTGCTTTGAGACGAAAGCTATCCGATCTCCGTAAGGTAAAAACTGCATTTAATTTCGTATTACAAACCTTTGATTCTTGATTACGATATCGCGGTTTCACTCGGACGAGAAGTCGAGTTGGTATAATGGAATGCTTTGCATCCTCATCTCTCATCTCGTTTGTAATACTTACGAGGCTCTTCATCCCTTCTCTTTCTCCTCCTCCACCATCCTCTTTTCTTCGTAACTTGAAAGCTCGGACGACAAGCGACCGTTTAAATACTCTCGGCGGGAAGATTTAACTTTCTTCTCTTTAATTAATTCCCTGCCTCGCTTTCTCGAAATGGTAAGCGACTCCATTCGGAAAAAAATCCGTGATTTATTATAAAAAAACAAAAATCTGTTTTCGCCGTGGTAATGTTTCACATATGTAACTAAATGCCAATTTTTATGCTTGTTATATTTTTAGTATTTGTGGTGTTACGGCAATTTTCTTCGTCTTATTTTCTTATTTGTCATCTTAATTTGCCCGCATTCAATGTAAACGTAAGAATGAACGAGCTTCGTGATGAAGCTATAGAAGCGAAACGGGAGAAAGAGGGCGAACAGAAGCGGAGGGTCTCGCTCGAGAGAACACGCGTTCGAAACTGGATTATAAAGTTCCGTTGTGTTATCACTGCTTAAAGGATTAACGCCTTCTTGCATACACGCGTTGGGAATTCTAAATCAGTCGTGCGAATCTCGATGCAAACTCGACCGAAGTGGTTTGACTAATTAGCTACCTGAATTTCTTTCTTGCGCATACGTTTATTAGCCCGCTATTAAGTATTTCTTCGCTACCTCTTAAATTTCACTTGTTTTTCTCAAAGCTTTGTGTGCACCTGTTTATTATATATTTTGTTTTAAATTTTTTGATTATAGGGCACTACTACCGAAACACCGCTACGAACAACAACATTCAGTGACGCGGAAATTCTATCGACTGCCATGGTTTGCACTTTGTTTTCTGTTGTGATCGTTCTAGTTCCCACACTGCTATATTAGTGAGTATTTCCTTTTTTTGCGTCAAAAATATACAACACATTGCATGATACTTAAAACCGTTTCATAAAATCGTATTTTCACGGAATATTTTATATATCTACGCTCAACTTTAATTACAAATATTCAGTTCTTAACATTTTGTTCTTACAGTAAGTATTGTTCCAAGCAAGTTGAATCATAATCGATTACAAGCAGTTGGAATATCGTCGATAGCGTTATCATCTGGGAATCACATTTTTCACAAGTCATAAGAACAGAATTGTTATATAAATATGATCATTTCTTGCGCTTGTGCATATCAAGAATAAAAAACACACGGCCGAACGTTTCCGAAATTGCCGTACGCTCTCACTAATCCGCATATTTATTCGATAAATCTGCGTGAATCAACGGCAGTCGACAGGGGTTACTATGGATTCGATAATTAACCCGCCAATCCGTCAGTCCGATTTTATAACGTCAGATTGTTAGCGAAATCAACCAGTCCGCCGTGTGTTGTGTAAATCCCGTTCTCATCAAAGAAAATATAATGGAGAAAATATATCGTAATGTTTTGTATATTGGTAAACGCAATTAGCGTGACGTGTTCATTGTATTATTTTCTGTATATTTAATGCGCGAGTAATATGCGTTTCTTATCAATTAGCTGCTGGTATATCGGATATTTAACTTATATCTCATAATATGTTTAATTTAAAAAAACATGTAAATAAATAATTCTCTTAATAATGTAAAACTACCTTATTGTTATAATTACCAATTAGGTAAATCTAATTATTTCACTTGTTACATGTACAATGTTCCTTATCTAACATAAACTTTGTACAAGTTTGTGTATTACTTCAAGTTGTATATTATTTCTCTTATCTCCTCTATCTAGCGAATATGAGTGGTCGACTGAAGTGCGTTTGAACAAATTTAATACCGATTACGCTCAATTTTCACGAACTATTTGACTATCGGTTGTGAGTTAGAAATTGAGAGAGAGAGAAAGCTATTGACATTAATCTCGCTTTCGACTCCAACCCACTTCAATCATAGTTATACGTTTTAGATCATTAGGCAAACTATACAAGTTTCCCAAGCTAGCAACTGCTGCCACCTTACACTTCTTTGATATATTACAACATCACAGATACTGTGTTAGTTATGTGATAACTGAATCATTGTTTCTTGTTTATTTAAATACAAATTAGTTTTGAAAGTGATGTAACTAAATTTACAAGCTTTATTTTAGAAGCAACAAAAGCATTTTTTTTTTACCGCAGACGTCGCGTTGCCTTACAGTTTGATACAGCACTGAAAACTCATTAAGACCGATAATATCATGACCGATTATCTCTGATTTGATAATATTCTTTTATTTGTTTATCTATTTATCAAACTTGATAAATTCAGAAATCAGTTTAGAAATCAGATAGCCAAGAAATATCTTGTATCAAAAAAGAGTACAAAAAAAAACATATTAAAACTTAGATCATATTATGAATATGTATAAAATTGTTAGAAGGAAAAGCTTCTTATTAAACAATTTAATTTAATATTTATATCGCGTTATCATAAAGTTCTAATAAATTCAAAACTTTATTTCATGTTTTTATTTTAAAGAAGATGCTAAAACGAAACATTGCAGACAGATAGCGATAATAAAACGAGATTATTAGTTGACCTGAAAAAAAAGATTTGGCGCGGCTCGAGTGTAACGAAATGTCACTCGTAAATTCGTGTCACAACGTGGACGTGAGACAGTATAAAAGCGACAGTATAAAGCTTTTCCCTCGGCAGATGGCAATATAAAGTTTAATACGGTCTCAAACTTTCACACGGGTTATGATCAGAAATGCTCGCTGCACCAAGAAAGCAACCAAGCGAGCGAACGCGTCATTCTCAGTGCATTGCAAATTCGAAACGTTTCTTTAAAGGATGAAGCTGGAGATTTTCCGCGAAAGAAGCTTCGCACAGGAATACCGAGACGCATTCTTCGCGCGCAAGTCCATTATGCTCGTAATGTAACTTTGTCTCGACGACTCGGTGCCGCGCGGAAATGAAATCACAAGGGAATAATGTTGTTGCAACAACGCGACGCTAATTAACAAAATTCGTATAAGCCAAAGTTGCACGGAGCCGGGAATATATCTTTTGTCGTCCAAAAGACGGCGATGCGTCGCGTTAAGATTTGCGCATTAGCGCGAAGTGCTGAGTGGCTAACCGCTGCCGAGTTGCGAACTCGTGAAAGATGTTTTCAGAAAACTTTTGTCAACAAGAGTCGTGAATTGTGAATTAGCCGAGACTATTAGAAAGACTCAGAAGGAATTAATTATAAGACAGGAAAATTCATTATACCTGCATTTGCGCTCCTTCCAGTTTCATCTGATGGTAAAAGCCGACAATAGGAAAGTTATCGGCGGCATCATCAATCCTTTTTCTATAATAAAAAAAGTGTATCAAATGTGTGTGTGTGTGTGTATGTATGTATATATATATAAATATAATATACAAGTATATATATATCTCTGTACTGGAATACAACGGAATCTGATATACTGGCTGGTGATACAATTAGCTCTTAAGCTTGTTGCAAAAATACATGCATATATAAATAAATGTATAAATATATATATATATATATATATATATATTTATATAAATAAATATATTTATTTATTTCTTTATTTTATATATTTTAGTATATTGTTTGTTAGGTTTGCAAGTAAACAATTTGTATTTATTTATTTCTGTTGTATAATGTTTTATGTATATAAATTTATGTAGCTTATGAATTATGCGCTATATTTGGCTTCTATTTGTTTGAGAATTGAATTGCTAGTTTATATATTTTTGTTGTAATAAAACGTGTAAGTAAACGTCTATGTGTCTCTCAATGCGACATATTCAACAAACAAAGTTATCTGCAGTTGCTCTAGTGCTCACACACATACCCTATATACTCAAACCACATCTTTAAACACGACTAAACGACGACTTAAAAACATCTTGTCGTCTTTAAAGTGGCTCTTTTGGCTTTTCTTTTGTCTCTGAAATAATTATTGCACGAAAGATATAGAATTTCTCAAGCAAAATCTGATGTCACTATACAGTTGGAATGCACACTGTGCAACAGGCAGCGGATATAGTGTATCTCTTCACGGATGTGAGCGTTCCTTCTAACAGTAAAAATAAATCGAACATACGTATTGATAGCTCTCTAAATATATAATCTCTGTATAAATATAAATACACATATATATCGTAAATATATAACTTACATTTTGCGTTATCCGTCAGAATATAATAGCAGTAAAAAATAGTGTCCCAGAATGGAATAGTGTCCCTTGTGAAACTCCGATCTTGATAGATGCAAGAGACGATATTTCAAAATAAATAGAATCTCAAACCGCGTTCTATTTTCTAAATAAGAATAATCCAACACAACGCAGACATGTTTAGATAGTCAACTACTTTTTTTTAAGTACATTATGCTGGTCTTCGTCAAGATTCGTAGACAAGAAACAGAAAAAGAAAGCTCGTAACAGAGCTTTTGTTTTCTATTATGTACAACTATTGATTCAATATTGTTGCAATGCATTTTCTTCAACGTATTATTATTTTAAAAGAGAGAGAAATTGTGAAAATATAATAACGTATACGTGTATCACAATTGCGTCATAAACATGTATATCTCCAGAGCATTAGAGGGTAGTAGTCACGATAACATTATGCATTTCTTTGATACATATTGAAGTTTTACTTCTCTTCCCGATATTTGTGTCTGAGAAATGCTATATGTTATGTGTGAAGGGGAGAGACGAATATTACATAGACGTATTGAAAATTTCTCTTTCGTACGAAGTTACATTTATATTGCATGTCTATTGACGTTTTTCCGCGCGAGAAATCACACTGCATCATCTCTTTTGATTGAACAGCTCGAATAATAAGATGTTAGCGAAAGCAACTCCGGAAAATGCGATTGCTTTTGTAAAATTGAGCGTGTTTGTATCACTTCTTTGGCCACTGTCGGCCACAGCAACACGATGGCAAGTAGTTCGCTTCAAAACGTTAATCTGGTTGAGTTACATAAACCTGTGCTGTCTTTTGGTGCCGATGGTCGTTAGTTTTCAAGATTGCGCCATCAATCCGGAGATCTGCGTCAAATCGATTCCCATACTGGCTGGCAACATCCAATGTATAGTGGACACAACGATATGTCAACTTTATCATAAACAATTGCAAGTATGTAAGAAGTTACAAATGGTTTAGACGCGACAAATGGTTTCTCCATTTTTTGTCTTACAAATAACATTAATGTCACATCGTAGCCGTTAATTGCTGAAATGGAAAGTCACTGTAAACGTGCTGAAGGTCACGAAAGAAAAATCTTACAACAATATGTCAACAAATGCGCGACGTTTTACATCGGAGCCGTAATATTGTATTATTTGACAACGGTTTATGTAGCTTCTAATCCGTCGTCTGACTTTCTTCCGGTGAACGCTAAATATCCATTCAATATGACTTATCCATTGACGTTAGGAATCATTTACGCGCAACAGAGTTTTGTTGGCTTGCAGATATCGTCGGCATTGTGCACCAGCGTTTTCGTTGCGCTTTTAATTTGGTTCGCATCGGCTAAATTCGACATGTTGTGTACCGAAATACGAACAACATCAAATGTCAACGACTTAATACGGTGCATTCAGAAGCATCAGGAAGTGCTACAGTACGATCATACATCGAATTAACAGAACTGTGATAATTACACGTAATTTTAAGGAAGTACTGTCAAAGTCTCTCTATTGTTACTTTGTCGAGACCGAGTTTTCTGCGTATTGTTACTTTCTTCTGCTATCTTCACTTTTTAGTAACAATTCCAGCGCATTGAATGATCGCACAAGATTATTTTACATATGCGCGAATATACGATAGTGAAATGTCAACATAAAAGAAAAAAGTAACTTTAGTAACAATACGGAATAAAAGTACAGAGATTGCAGAAGAAAAAGTTTCTTTTATGTAAAATTTTTCGAGCACATTTTATTTATTTTATTGATAGAAATTACTCTAAGCTTTTTTACGATGAGACAAACCGGAAAATATAATTTCCAGATACGCCAATGATGTAACTCAAAGTGTTCGTTTTCTGGTTTTCATAATAGTAGAAAGTAGTGCATTGGCGTTAATATTCTCCGGACTCGCTCTTGTCAGTGTAAGAATAATTTGTTCTTATATTATTTGAAACACATTCATTGTAATAAAACATGAGTGTGCACACAGAAGTATATGATCATGCAACAAGTTATATTAAATATACGTATTTATGTTGACAGCGATTATCAGTAGCAGTCAAACTGCAATTTTTCGAGATGACGTTTATATGTCTTTCCCAAGTTCTTTTGTGTTGCTGGCCTGCCAGTAATCTGTTAGTTACAGTAAGATATTTAAATATCTTACGTATCACATATTATGTATTGTTTATTGTAATATTTACAATAAACAATGCAGCTTTTTTCAGAGAAATTTGATGTATTTTTTGAGCTTCATTCTATTCTAAACATTTAGAATTTATTTAATTATAGCGTAAAGTAATATTAAAATGCTTTTGTAACAGAGTTCGGACGTTGGCAACGCAGTTTATGAATCACTATGGTATTCTCAAAACGTATACGTGCAGAAATTTTTGCTTCCCATTATACTACGATGCCAAAAACCAGTCACCATTACAATCGCTTGCTTCATACCAGTTTTGTCACTAAAATATTTTGGTTCGGTAAGAAACAAACAATCCCGTTTTACCTTTTTATAATTGAGTAATTTTCATATGGTACATGTGTGTGTGTGTGTGTGTGTGTGTATATATGCGCACTTATACGAGCGCGTACTGTGTAAAATATAAGAACACTACGAGAGACAAAAATAAATATAGAAAATATTTATGTCCGTGCATGCGTTGTTATGTTTTAGTTTATTTCAACGGGGTTTTCTTACTTCACGGCTATACGAGTAATGATCGAAGAAGATAACGTACATTACAAAACATCATAAACATACTATGACATAAAAGGTATTGCATTTTTTTCTATCAATTTGCAAAAAATATACTGATATGAACAATGAACCCGCTATGCTAACAATTTTGTTATACACATATACATACACATCATATCTATTGTAACGTGATATGCAATATTACAAAAAATACACACAAATTGTTTCTTACAATTTGTAATGAATAAAAATTTTAACAAGAAAGTAAATTTATTATGTTGTATTTTACAAAATAAGTTCACCTTTTTTGTTTCACATTCGTCGTTATACAAGTAAGTTATTCCTTTGAGTCGTCAGTATTCTGTTAACGTGCAACATTTTCCGGATAATGAGCTGAATTTTTCTCTATATAAAACCTTTCTTTATATTGACCACTGCAAAAGAGCAACATATACTGCATAACATGCAAAAAGAGTTCTCTAGTGTAGACTATCAAAACAGACATGTAATTTCGCGAGTTGCAGCAAATTACATAGAAGTAAGCAAAGCTAGCATTGAATACAAATACCGTGCGTGATATATTGTTGCAGTTTTATTCTCAAATATTTGAAAATAAGAGACTA
The DNA here is from genome assembly GCA_014825475.1 of Pseudomyrmex flavicornis. NCBI lineage: Eukaryota > Metazoa > Arthropoda > Insecta > Hymenoptera > Formicidae > Pseudomyrmex > Pseudomyrmex flavicornis. The sequence continues at coordinate 3,204 of QVNW01000335.1, read as the reverse complement.
AACTTGCATGCGTTTGAAAACTTCGATGAACGTGATAAATAATAAAGCAGCAATTTTTGCATGGTATATGCCAACACTTCTTCAATCTTATTCTACAACTTATCAATCACACATTTTTTTATAGTCTTAAATTGATTATATTATATAGCAGGATAAAAGAAGTTCTGAAAGCTTTTCGCGCATATTGTTTCAACAAAAAACAGTATATGTCGAGTGTATAGAGTGTACCCTTACATTACGATCATTATACCAACTTGATATCCCTATTTCAATATTTCTTTCTTCCTTCAAGAATTCTATAGATACTTGTAGGAAATTGTAATTCGTCCCGTAAATTTTCCCGCGATAATCTATTCGATAGAACAAGAATTTTGCTTGCGCTGAAATTTTCTTTTAGTGCATATATTATATCGCACGAACGTACGCGTGTGCTAAATCATGTGGAAAAAAGTATCGTTCAAGAAGATTATCTCTGTCGTAAAATTAAGTTTGTTCATTACTTGGTGCTGGCCACTTCCAAGAGACGCGATTAAATTGAAAGTCATCTGTGCCGCATTGTATCAGTATTTCTGTATAATTGTAATCTCTAGCGTAGCTTTTGGACTGATGAATACGATCAAAAACCATCTCGACGATCCTCTTATCATGGCAAAGTCAATTAGCGTTTTGTGTCCCGCTCTACAAGCTGTTTTCAACATCACGTGCTGCAGAGTTTATTCTACACGCATACAAGTAATTTATACGTTTAATGTTTTTTTTTAACAAACAGAATATATGTACACGAAAAAAAAAGAACAGTTTTGCCACTATATGGTCAGCAAGAAAACTTTGCTGAGATTGAAATTTTTTGTTTTATCGACAAAATATTTTGTTGACAAAACAAAAAATCCAACTTAGCAAATCTTGCTGGACATATAGTAATTAATCTTCTTGCTATTCTAGCAAACCTGCTTTTTCCGTGTAAATATATATATGTATATCGTCGCTCACATGTACATTTTTCGCTTACGCATGCAAAATAAGTGTATGTAACCGATTCCAGTACGTCACATTTGAAATGATAGCTTTTTGCGAATTACTTAAACCTCATGAAGAAGCGATCGTGCAACAGTACATTAACAGATGCATCTACTTCTACGGCGGATCTATATGCTGGATATATCTGAGCGCTGTTTTTATCATGACTGGGCCTGTTACGCTCGATCAGCCGTTCCCGACAAACGCGGAGTATCCGTTCGACGTTTATTATCAACCGCTAAAAACTATTGTCTTTCTGCAGCAGAATATGGCCTGTTTACAGGGAGCTGCGCAATTGTGCATGAATATCTTCATGGCGCTTTTAATGTGGTTCGCATCGGCAAGATTTGAATTATTAGTCGTGAAGCTACGAATAGTCACGGATATCTACGCTTTGAAGAAATGTATCCAAGAACATCAGAGTCTGCTCAAGTAAGATAACCGCTGCCAGCTGTTGTACTTGCTTCATCAATAAAATTTATTAGAAAGATACAATTGACTAAGCAATTTTTGTACATTAACTCTTTTTTTTTTTTCATTACAGAAACATAGTGCTTAGAAATATTTGTTATTGACGTAAGAGAAACAGAATATTAAAATTTATCAAGATTTATTATATCTTTCTCTTAGATATACAGAAGAGGTGATCGCTGTAGTTCGATTGATTGCTGTAATAACCATATGGCTCACCACAATTGCGTTAATAATAGTAGGCCTTATTTTAATTACTGTAAGTAATTGACAATGACTGCTTTTTATCCAGTTAACATGTTCGTTGCTTTGATTTTTTTAGAGATAGCTCTTTTCTATGTTTAAAATTAAATTATATATCGTGTTTTTTTATAGGATCAGCCGTTATCGATGAAAGTTCAATGCGTTGGTATAGTTTTTAGTGGATTATCAGTAGTGTTCATGTTTACCTGGCCAGCAGAACACTTAATTCATATAGTAAGCTTCGCTTCTATCGCAGAACTCGGTTCTGTGACAGTATTTAAAATTCTTAATAATTTATTTTAGAGCAACGAAGTGGGACAAGCAGTTTTTGACGCGCGATGGTACCATCAACAATCCACAACTCTACGAAAAGACATGCAAATACTTATGATGAGAGCTCAGAAATCAGTAAATGTATCGATACCGTGTGTTATGCCATCGTTATCTTTAAGTTATTATGCAACGGTGAGAAATCGAGTTTTTTATGTATAAAGCTTCTTCCGCATAACGTAAAAATTTATCTTCCTTCTCAGTATGTCTCAATCCCCATCACTGCAAAGAAAGAATACATCATATAAGAGTTGAGAATTTCCTCATACAACGCGTTTGTAAACTTGACGTTATGCAAAAGTAGTGCATTGTAACAATAATTATACAATTACGAACAAGAATAATGAAGAATTAATTAATGAAGTAATATTTGAAATTAATTAAACGTAGTTGTTATTAATATTTGATATTAATATTTGATATTAATTATACACATTGTATTATTAACATTTGATATTAATTACACATTATTTGATAGTTATTCAAATCTAATAATGTAATCAAAAGTAAATAACACAAATTATAATATTAAAATGCAATTAAAAACTGACTGTTGCATATTTTCTTTGAATAACTTGTGACTTACACAAATTTTTTCTGTTGCAGTTTTTATCAACTATATTCTCGTATTTTACAACGTTAAGAGTAGTCATGCAACAAGACTAAGATGTAGATTTAGCAAAATTGTTATCGATAATTTTGAAAAGTATGCAAATAATTATATTAAAATGTTAAAAAAAGGCGACAAAGAAATAAAATAGTAAAAAACAATCTGGTGAATTTTTAAATTCGGTACGTCCGAAATACTTGCACGTGATTTCCATATATATGTAATAATTGTATAATATATATATATGTAGAGAAAGAGAGAAAGAGAGAGAGAGAGAGAGAGAGAGAGAAAAAAGATAAATATGTTATAAAAAATTATCACAAAATTTTAATTTAAATAATTTTACTTTTGCATAATCTTTTTTTTGCAGAATATTTTAGATATTAAAATGTCATTATGTTATTAATACAATTAGAAACAAAAAAGAAGATCGATATATCGATAAGCGATATATATCGATATGCGATATATATCGATATGCGATATATATCGATATGCGATATATATCGATATGCGATATATATCGATATGCG
>QVNW01000334.1:0-75083 GCA_014825475.1 Pseudomyrmex flavicornis | reverse complement strand
AAAAAAAAAAAAAAAAAAAAAAAACGAAGCCCGCCACTTGATTCTGTCTTCAAGGAATATTTGCTCTTTAATACAATCATCCCCAAGAGTTAGCCATTACATCTCGCATATATTATTTTTTATACTTTTGCGTATTTACCTTTTAGACTATCTTCATATCATTCCATTGTCAGATTCATCAAAACTTATTTTTAAGAAGATGTGTAAACTCGTGCGAAATAAAACAAAAAGTATCGTATTTAAAATATGCTTTCTAACGTGTCTTCCCACCCTAATATTCCCTGCATCGAAATCCGAGTTGGAAATTTTGTGATAGAATATACGTCAATTAGACTTGATGATTGTGTGATGAAAAATAAAGTCTTACAGAAGTTTGATCTCTCTTGGATTTGTACTTTCGGACAAATATCTCGGTTTATTTTTCTAAAATTTATGTGAAAAATCTTGCAGGTATTTGTTATATTCAATGTTGCTTCGATTCGCTATACGTGTTTCCTGAAATGAATAAGTTTTACCGTAATAGTAAATGATACCGCAAGTGTGTGATATTTCTGTACACAAATATATGTGCGTACGCGTCTTATAAAAATAATATTGAAGTAAACAATCTTATATATCTTTGAAACTATAAATAGTATTCTTGTCCTTTTTTTTTTATTTTATTTTCGGAATCACCGATCGTTTTGCACTGTGTCCCTTCGTGCATGTGCACATTTTATAAAAATAATGGAGCAGAGTAAACAATTTCATTATCTTTGAAATTATTAATTACATACCTTCGTATAAATAAATTACATATAATAAATTATATGTATAAATAATAGTAAATTCTTCTGTTCTTTTTTTATTTATTTATTTATTTATTTTTTTTTTAAATAGCCGATAGTTTTGTACTTTGTTCTCTTCGATTCCTTCATACGACCTGTAAATGAAGAAGGAGTGGAAGAGGAGAAAAATTATACATTGCACAAGCAGGTGCGAAGTGCGAACGCAGCAACGCGATCCTCCCGCGATCGCGCTCGGTTTTGTGCGCGATTGAATTTCTTGCATACGCCGCCATCCCTCCTCCTCTCGACATATACGTGTCAGCTCGAAGTATAGAGTGCGACACCGTGCCGCGCACCGTGTGTCGCGTGTTGCCACATCACCACCAAATCCAAACGAATTTCAGACCGTGTTTTGCGATTGTGTAGATCGCGCTCGTGCCGCCGATTACAATTCCGACCTGTGTGTACGCGCGAGCTGTGTGAGGGAAAGAAAGCGCAAGGTGCCTTGCTTTTCTCTGCCTTATATTACAGCCAACATGTCAACGTACTCCTGAGTTCACTTTGCGTAACTTTTTGATAAACACACCACGTGGAACCACGTCGTACTTTTGGACACACAGGCATCGCCGCGCACCACCACCTCTCTCGACTCTCTCGATAGAGGAGCACGTGCCGATCGCTCCGAAAACACAAGTCTCGCGAGAAACTTTCGTCGTTTCTTCGATTCCAAGTCGCGCACAAGATGAGCGCACAGCAGGCACCGGTGAAAATCAGAAATGGAGTGGTGAAGCAGGTGAGAAGCGAACTATACCGGGGGCCGTGCGACCGGCCCGCTGCGAGCTCGACACACGCGCGCCTCGTTCGCGGAGATTCTCGCTCGAAACTCTCGTTTACTCCGCGCAATGTCGATGTTGACTTTTTCTCAGCTCGCCCAGCTGGCAGAAGCCGAACCGCAGAACATATGGTTACCCATTTAAAATAACGTCGCCGCGCCGCCTCGCCATGTGCTTTCGAGCACACACACCGTGTGTTAAATATACGACCGATGTTAAAATGCGAACTTTAAACACACATTTTGTCATTTTAATCGCTCGTCTCTCACCGTGTCTCGTCGAATAATTTCCAACAAGAATTTGTTAAAAAGTTGTATGAAAAATATAAATGTAAAATGCCTTCTTATCGCTTATAATATACAATACATATATTAAATATAATAAATATATTATAATCGAAATATTGTACAGAGTTATATATTAAATACATGGTTTAGATATAGGTATCTTTATTCTTTAAATTGTTTCTAGGTAATATCCGGAGACACTGTTGTTATTCGTGGACAGCCCATGGGTGGTCCTCCACCCGAGGCAACGATTACTTTATGCAACATTACCGCTCCCAAGTTAGAACGCTGGAAAGGAAATGACACGTGTGTATAAATTTGATATGCAAAAATGTAATGCATAATTCTAATTTGTCTCTTGACGTATCTCATGCGCATCAATTTTCTGTAAAGTACTTGTAAATTTTTTTTTTCAAGGTTTTTAAAAGAAGAAAAGCGCGCATGCAAATTTTGAAAATAACAAAATGATTATTTTTGTGTTAATTAAAAATGTTAATTTTTTTCACTTACAGTACCGATGAAAGTAAAGACGAACCTTACGCTTGGGAAGCAAGAGAATTTTTACGCAGGAAATTAATTGGACAGGATGTCACTTTTGCCACTGAAAAATCAGTTAATACAGGCAGATCGTATGGAACAGTTTGGTTAGGAAAAGGTATTTGCACAGTAGCATGCATACATGTGCATACATACACACACAGAAACACACAAAGCAAATTAAGACTGAAGAAGTATAAAAAGAAAAAAAAAAAAAAATATTGATTTTTAAACGATTTTTAAAAGTGATGATGTTCTTATATTAATTACTGAATATTTTTTTTACAGACAGGAATGGGGAAAATGTTATTGAAACTTTGGTGTCCGAGGGTCTGGTAACCGTAAAAAAAGACAACCGCAATCCTTCGGCTGAGCAGCAACGACTGATCGAACTGGAGAACATCGCAAAAGCTGCGAAAAAAGGAAAGTGGTCAGAGTCAGCTAGTTCACACGTACGCGACGTTAAATGGACCGTCGACGATCCGCGAAAGTTGGTAGAAAAGTTCGGCAAGAAACCGATCAAAGCCATCATCGAATTCGTCTTTGATGGATCCACCGTGAAGGCTTTGCTTCTGCCTGATTTCTATAATATAACGTTGATGATTTCGGGCGTTCGCTGTCCTGGATGGCCAAACGGACGCCGCGAAAATTCTGTTGGCGATCCCTATGCGGACGAGGCCAGATACTTTGTTGAATCGCGACTTTTGCACAGAGACGTCGAAGTGGTGCTCGAATCGGTAAACAACAATAACTTCATCGGCAGCATTATTCATCCTAAAGGTAAGTTCGTGACACATGTTTTCAACGAGACTAATCGCGGAGTTTCAATATTATTTTCCAAATCTGTTTCAATTTGTTTTTTTTTTGTATCGCGAGTAGTTTTTTGTACGAATATTTAACTTGCTTTTAGCTTTCCTTTGACCACTTCTCTGAGCCACTTACGGTTCAAAGTGGCCGAACCATCAAGTGTGGGACGGTGAAATACGAACTCGTGGCTGATCTAATCTTACTAGCACCATATCTCCCGCTTCATATCGTGAATATTCAAACTACTTAATTCGCATAACATGTACAAAGGCGATTATTTTTTTTCTTAGGAAACATTGCCGAGATCTTGTTGAGCGAAGGTTTTGCGAAATGCCAGGACTGGTCGATCAGCAACAGCAGAGCCGGCGCGGAGAAGTTGTATCTCGCTGAGAAGGCCGCGAAGGAGGCGCGTTTGCGATTGTGGAAAGACTACAAACCGTCCGGACCGCAGATCGAATTCACCGGGACCGTCGTGGAGATCGTTAACGCGGACGCGCTTATTATCCGAACGCAAAACGGAGAGAACAAGAAAGTATTTCTGAGCAGTATTCGACCGCCCACTCGAGAGAAGAAGAACGACGAGAGCAACAACGCTACGCGAGCGAAAGATTTCAGACCGCTCTACGACATACCGTGGATGCTGGAGGCGCGAGAGTTTCTGCGCGAGAAGTTCATCAGAAAGAACGTCAAAGTAGTGGTCGATTACACGCAACAGGCGAGGGACAACTTCCCGGAGAAATTATGTTGCACCGTAACTTGCGGCAAAACGTAAGTAAATTTGGAAAAAAATTTATTCTGCGTTTAATGTTTTTTGCTAATTTGCGTTAGAAATATTCCAAGATCGATCATTTCTATTTCTTTTTTTATTTTTTTATGTCAACAACATAGGAACATCGCCGAAGCACTGGTCGGACGAGGTCTCGCGCGAGTAATCAAGTACAGACAGAACGACGATCAACGTTCCTCTCACTATAATCTCCTGCAGGTCGCGGAGAGCAAAGCGGAAAAATCGCAGCACGGTCTGCACGCGAAGAAAGACATTCCCGTTCACAGAATAGTCGATCTCTCGAACGATCCTTCGAAGGCGAAGGCGTTCCTGACGTCGCTCAAGCGGGCGCAAGGTATCAGAGCGGTCGTCGAGTTTGTAACAAGCGGTTCGCGTCTGAAGCTCTATCTTCCCAAGGAGGATTACGTGATCACGTTCGTGCTGGCTGGAATAAGAACGCCGCGATGCCAGAGAACCCTGCCCGGCGGCGGAGTGGTAAAAGCCGACGAGTACGGCGAGAAAGCCTTGGCTTTCACAAAAGAGCATTGCTTCCAGCGGGACGTGGAGATAAAGATCGAGAACACGGAAACGAAGCTGAGCGGTTTCATTGGCTGGTTAACGGTAAACGATGTCAACATGTCCGTGGCGTTGGTCGAGGAAGGTCTCGCGGAAGTTGTGAATTTCCCGGATTCCGGTGAACTCACGAGAACTCTCAAAGCCGCGGAGGAACGCGCGAAGACGAAAAAGCTCAATGTAAGTATACATCCATTTACTCGAATAATAGCTTTGTGAAAAAAAAGAAGAAGCTGAGATATAACTTCGTGATGTAGATCTGGAAGAACCGCGTGGAAACGCCGGTGGAGACTGACAAGATCGTGGACGAGAAGGAGGCGCAAGAGCGCAAGATCGATTATCAAAAGGTTGTGATCTCTGAAGTTACCGACGATCTTCACTTCTACGCTCAGTTCGTCGATCAGGGCAGCCTTCTCGAGAACATGCTTCTGCAGTTGCGCCAGGAGTTGGCCGCCAATCCGCCGCTCCCCGGCGCCTACAAGCCCACCAGAGGTGATCTGGCGGTCGCGAAGTTCAGCGGCGACGATCAGTGGTATCGCGTGAAAACGGAGAAAGTCTCGGGCACCAACGTCAGCGTGTTCTACATCGATTACGGCAACAGGGAAACTCTTAATGTTACACGGGTCGCCGATTTGCCCGCGCGCTTCGCGACCGATAAGCCGTTCGCTCATGAGTACGCGCTCGCGTGTGTGACTCTGCCAAGCGACGTAAGTAATTAAGTTTTTGATGTAGTAATGTAATAACAATAAAAAGAAAACGGAAGGAAATGCTAAATCAATTGAACGTAATACAAACTAATTGAATAACGGGTAGTAAAAACATATATATATAATATAAATAACACACACTTTCACAATATTTTCGCAGACTGACGACAAGAGATACGCAGTGGATGCGTTTAAGGAAGATGTGCTTGACAAAATCCTGCTCTTGAACGTGGAATACAAGATGAGCAATAACGTGACTGCGGTGACACTGGTTCAGCCAAACACGAACGAAGATATCGGAAAGGGACTTATCTCCGACGGATTTTTGCATGTTCAGAAGCATCGAGATAGAAGACTTGCTAAATTGGTTAGTTAACTATATATATATATATAGAGAGAGAAATTTATTATCGCTTGAAAAAACACAAAAACAAAAAAAGAGAGTATCTCGCGATTTACTGAGCTGCGATTGAAATTTGCAGATCGAGGAGTACAAGAAGGCCGAAGAGGACGCGAAACACAACCATCGCAATATCTGGAGATACGGAGACGTGAGGCCGGAGGACGACGACAGAGACTTCGGATTGTAATTAATACAAATGCTCAAATGTGGGGGGAAAGGGGGATAATCATTATCGACATGGGAAAGGAAAAAAGACATAGATCATGTTATTAAAAAAAAAAAAAAACAAGAAAAAACAAAAAAAAACAAAAAAAACAAACAAAAAAAAACGACGCTCAATATTGAAACATATACATTTTTATATCTACGCCGCCAGATGTAATATTCATTGATATTGTGTAAGGAAACTTCTATCCGCGAGAGAAAACATTCGTTATAATCAAGGTTTTGGCTTATTTCGAATTAATGTTGAATGCAACGCACGCGTTTTGGGACCCACACTAATCAAATTTTCCTCTTTACCGATGCAATCACGAACTGTCTTGAAAATATCGAATCGATGAAGCAAAACAAATACATAAATAAACATATTATGGTTATGGAATATTTATCTACGCGTTTTACTCCTTATCATTTTTTTTTTTTTTTTTATCAAGTTACAATCTAAAAACTTAAGCTATTTATTTGACATTTGAATCACATTAAATAGTATACATGTACTATGTGACGTAATAAAAAAAAAGAAAATATATCGTAAAATTACTATCAAAACTTGATCTGAAATTCGTTAAAGGATCTCTCGTCAAAGGCGCTAAATCCGCGAGGACAATCTCCCTAAGGGACGGAGCACCGAATAATTTGCCGGGAAACGTCAAAAGTCTAGGACGGAGAAGGAGGAAAAGAGAGAGTGGTACTCGTTAGATTTATTTTCCGGACCTCGTGCTAAAGCGCGCAAGACGCAAGCGGAGAGAACGCGATATCTCCACGCGGAGAGAACGTCCTTACGTCCCATTCGAAAATAATGCAGCGCCTCTCGTTAAATTACCCGCCCGCTCGTTTCGCGTCGTCCGCGCGTAATGCGTCACCCCGTTCCCGCCACCCACGGGCACCCTATTCCCTCCCCCGCTTCTCGCGTTGCGCCCCGCGCGACGTAATGTACATAAATACATTTAATCTCGCTCCTGCTGCCCTCCTGATATTTTTCGAGAGATCGATCGAGCCGCGCGGTCCCACATTTTCCCTGCTAATTCCGAGATCTCGTTTGTGAATTTCGGTCGACGTTGGCGCGTTCCAAAATTGGTATTGGCGATCCCTGGCAGCGCCGAGTTTCTGGCTCGAGCGCCGGGGATATGGCAGAAGCGCGCGGCTATAATAAAGGCGCACTCTCTTCCCTCCTCTATTTCCCTCATCTTGTCTCGCCTCGTTTCTCTCTCTCTCTCTCTCTCATACGTGTTTCTCGCCCTGCTTTGCTTCTCGCCCTTGTCTCTCTTGTTGTTGCCGCGCTTGCTTGCTCGCTCGCTCGTTCGTTCGCTCGGTCCCGCTTTGCCGGGTGGCGACGTACCCTCCTACCTACCTATGCTGCCGCTCTCCGAGGTGCGCGCAGGCGCGAGGGTCGAACGGAAAAAAATCGGCCGGGCTGACGACGGGGGATGGTCGTGTCGTATCGATCGCGCTAACATCGGGGACCGAGAGAGCGTCGGAGTCTACGGGTATAACCCGTGTTGCAGCCACGGTGACGGTTATACCCGGCTCTCAACCGAGGGTTAATGACGTATCACCGAATCCTAGAGGGTTATGCTCTTTTTCTCGAATTAACAATACTTTCTCTTCGAAAACTGCCGCTACTCCCGTTATTATTCTTGAATTAATTTGCTGAAGTAAAATTACGTAATTTATTTTGACGAGATCGATATTTTCTGCTTTTGTCTCGATTAATGAGTAAAAACTCAAAAGCGCTCACAAGAGCACTCTCTGTTCGGAGTCTCTGACTTTACTCCCCGTTCGCATCCTGCCCAAGGTAGCGCACGTTGCCGGCCCCGGAAAAAGCTTCATCCGTTTATACGTTCTACAAAGCGCGCAACAAAAGTCAGAGCCGACATTGTGCGAACTCGTCCGATGTTGCTCGAAGCTGTGACAGGAGGTTCGGAGGGTACGGAGAGAGGACGGTGATAGGGAGAGAAACGGAGATATAGAGAGGAATCGAGCAAGCGAAGGGACGAGGTAGAATGTATAGCCAAAGAGGGAGGACAAGGAGGGAAGAGCGTGTTCGACGTGCGATGGATGCAACGGATTAAAAATCTCGGATATTTTCGGCCGCGTTCGGCTGCTGTCGGATATAAAATTTATACAAAAATACAAACGCGCGACGAATATTAGCCGGCGTTATGTATATTAACTGTGAGAGCTGTCCGCGATAAATTTCCGACTTTGTTCGACGTTGACTGCTGTTATGTCCGCGCAACTGCAGCGCCGTAATAATAAAAAGCTGCAATATTAATCGTAACAAGGGCTGGATAATTATTCACAATCCTCTCGCAAAACAGGAGAACCGTGTGCTAAAATAGCACTCGTCCTAGAGATTAGAAGCGAATATTATATATAGATAGATATCAATCAGTTTAGTCGATTTATAAGACCCCGAAGAACAGAGCTCGAGTTTAACTCGAAATTGTCACGCTGCAGAAAATTCTTGTCACTTGAGAAATTGGGTTTACCGTCGTTAGAGTTTATAACTAATAATATAATGCAGCATAAAAGAAAACGTCAAAACTGGGATAAAATTTTATTTTACAGATGAAATTACAAACACGTATACACATACACACATATATGTATATATACTATATGTACAATGAAACTCTTCTTTCTAGTCTCTTACAGCCATATTGGATTATGACGTCAGAAGTAAATAATCATATAAATTTTCTTTTTCTTGCGGTATTATATGGTGAAAGTAAATTAAGTTTTTGCTACATGCTGTACATTATTAAGTAAATAAAGAAACGCATAAAACGTGTATTATTTAAATAGTTCGCGCTAAATATATTTTTTTTATTTTAATCAAAATGTCATAAGTCAAAAAAGTTGTATTAAAGGTCCAGAAAAAATTTTTGATATAAATTTCACAAAACTTATTTTACATTAATTTTATATAATTTTATATTATGTATATATTTATATTATGTATATTATGTATAAATTTAAATTGTTCTAGATAGTTTTTTTCGGTTTTAATATTGATTCTGGTGTTGATATATCGGTAAGCATAGATTTAGAACTTGATTGCAAAAAAAAAGCAGCTGAAGCTTTACACACCAATATATATACGTTGCATGCTACTATTTATTTATTATGATGCGCGCAATAGATTACAAAGTGGAACGCCACAGTCATATAAGTAATATCTACCAAGCAAATTGGGGGAGAGAGGGGAATATCGCGCTTCCGTAGGAAAATAATGAAACAAAACTCAATGCTCCGGAGTTTTACACCTGTTTTATTTTATTTTCTGCTTTATCATACAATCACAAACTATTTCAGGCAAAATAATTTTTATATAAGAAAAATCTTTTATTTCTAGTTAGATAAAATGAGCTCTTTAGAAGTTAAATGAACTCAGAAGAAGTTACAATAGTCTTTCTCTTTACAACTTAAAAAAAATGATTAAATTATTTGCATGAATATATATATAACAGATAGAATATGTTCTCATCAAGCAAAATATTACTACCATTTACTACCATTTAATACCATCTTCAAATATGTCTTTTTTGTAATATAATTTTATTAATATAGCCAGCAGTTATGAAACAATAATAAAAATATATCACATTTTTTTCAAAGACATTTTTTGCTTCTTATATGATTCTCTGGGAAGTTTCCTGTGTATTTTAATTTGCTGTGTGTGTGCTATTAGCATTTGCTTTGCAACTAATGCTTTCATTATCCTCTGCTTGCACATTGAAAACATCTGTAAGGATAACATTAATGAAAGTTTTTACATTTTTCTATATGCACATATAAGTAAAACTAAAAAATAGTCAAAAAGCAAATGAATTTTTAACATGTCAAATATGGCTAAGCGAGTTTTACCAACACAAAAGCATTTGCTGGATTTGACAGTTTATCAAAAAAGTGATATATTTATATAAATATATGCATGGGAAGAAACAACTACATGTACACAAATATATTAACCACACACATACATTTCTTACTTGTTTTATGTAAAAATAAAATAAAATACTTCTTGCACCTATAATACCACATCCTTTTCACACATGTTACATTTGATATTACAAAAGACATCTACACATTGAATCAGTGGAAACACATACTATCGTTATGACGAAACGAACGTGTAACACAAATATATATATATACATACAAATATATATATATTTTCTCTATTACGTCGTCCACACACAACACAATGAAATCCAACAATAACAAACATTAACTTGAAAGAAAAATAATACTTACGTTGCGCTTTATCAATGGTACTCAAAATCTTTGCGATATAATTTTGGAATCCGTTCCCATTTATACCTACAACAAAACGCACGTACTGTAGCTCTACTAATGAGCAACATTTCTCGTAATGTTTACAGATATCAACGTACATACGTGTCAACCGCATCGCAACGTGATTCTCCCGCTGATTGGCCGAACGCTGGTGAGTCTCGCTCTATTGTCGCTCATATTGTTTCCCCGTGCCGCTGTTATTTCAGATTGATAAAGCTGTGCAATTTGCGAGCGTATACGTACTTTTCGTCGAGGCTTCGCCGCATGGCATCGCCGGCGCGTTGCCATTTTCATTAACGCGTTACGCCACCGCCGTCGTCGCCACGAGAAACGACGACGGGCATTCGGCAACCCTAAGCGCAACCCCACGAATGTGACAGCCGGACCGAACGCTTCGGTTAAGGTCGAGCGGATTCGGTCCCCGTCGGATTTAAATATCGGCCGGAAATAGAGACCTCCGTTCACATCCCTCGCGCAGCATCGCGGTAAACGGGGAGTAGGGGTTGCAGGAGGAGGTCCTTTCAGCGACACTTAAGCAGGATTGTGTGCTGTGTAGTATAGTGTAAACTAGTAGAAGTGTGGCAATATTATATAACAAAGCACACACAGAGCGCGCGTTCCTATTATTATATATTAAATTAGATATTTCGCACAATTCCGTTTTATATTTTCGAGAAATAGGGGAAGGGGAACAAAATTAAAGCTCGTATTATTACTCTTCGATTTCTTTAACGAGAAACTTTATAAACCAATAGTTCTCACATTATAAACGATTAAAGAGAGTTTTTTGCAGAACGAAGTTCTAAAAGAGAATCGAATTTTTTTATATTTTTTGTTTGAAAAGTTTTAAATATAAATCTTAAAACCCGTTAAAGAGAAAGAGCGAAAGCGAGAGATGAATCATTCGGGTTAGGATATTTTTTCGGATCCCCGAAGGAGAAAACTTCACCAAAAACAGTCTCTCGCACAATAGTTTGTAAAAGAGATCTAGGAGCCAAGTACAATAATAACAGCGCCTGAGACGGTAATAGCAATCCTGACGTAGACGATAAAATCAATTGAGAAAAGAAGACGTGAAAGAAAATCGAAAAAAGAGAGTATATAACATAGTGTTTTCCAGGCGCTTCTCTCTGCCGCAAATTATTTTGTTTCTTATTTACTTCGACAAAGTTCGCTAATTTTTAAAGTAAAAAAAAATTAAAACTAATAATCTCAATTTTTTATATTTTTTATATTTAATGAATGTAATAATCAATCAACATTGTGAGTTCTCAGAATAGCATGATAGAAAAATATCGATATGTTGAAAGAGAAGTTCAAAACGTCAAGTCGCACTAAAACTTTATTATGCAAAAACTTTTATAATTGCGAGTGGAACTTAAATGTTACAAGTTTCTAAAAAATAGTAGATAAGTTAATCGCACGTAATATTCGGGATTTGTTCGTTTATTTGTCATTGGCGAAACTGGACTTGGTCGCAAAGAAATATCGCGAGTGGACGCGTGACATTAACATGTTTGGTTGTAGTCGCGACATTTTACCCGCGAACAAGTCACGCGAATATTAAGATAGTCGGTGGTACAGCGGCGCTCGTTGGAAACCGAGCGAGCGTGACTATACAGGTCCCTCAGGTATGTACGGGCTAGGTGGAAACGTACTTGCGAAGGTAAACGGGATCTCTTCACGCTCGACCTCGTCCCAACTTCGATTCGCGACCGACAATCGACCGATGATCGACGAGACGGTAGTCGCGCGAATTATCACGTATTTGCCCATGTGTTTGCAAAGACTGTGCAGATTTATTCGGAAACGCGACACTCTATTGTTACGTTATGGCTGTTACAGTGAAAATCTATCGCGAATCGAGTAACTGCACTCTGCGGTTAACCCTCGACTACAATACGGGGTGTTTACGGAGTGCTTCCTCGATGAGAGTTGTATTTGCGTATTTTTCGGTTAATTTAGGTTAATTTAGGAGTTGATTTTTTCCCCATGATATTTTTCTTAGTTACTTTTTTAGTTAATTATAAATTTCGAAATGTAAAATAATTACTTTTACTCTATTTCATATTATTTTTTCGCTTGTGTGCAATTCGTTCTGTTATAAAAAAAATCATGTAACAGTAAAGGGAAGACTCGGTTTTATGATTATTAAATTTATGAAAAATAATGAATCCTATATGAGGACTTTCACCGCAAGATTAGAGGCTCATTAGACTCGTCGATACAAACGCCCGCGATATGAATCTTCGGAAGCGAGTTAACGGCGAGCGTTATTAGCGCGACAAGGTGAAACCTAGGGGCAGAAATGTCTATTGATTTTTCGAAGAAAACTCGGCATCCCTTCTCTTGGATCCGCCGCCGCTAACCTACATTCGAGTTATAGCGGCGGTACGAAGTCTGATAAAACGCGTCCGATAATGAGGACTCGCGATGTATCGCGCCGCGTGTTGTTTTTTTTTTCCGATGAAGAAACATCCTCGCCGATTTCTCGCTTCTAGCTCGAGAATATTTTCTGTCCCGCCTTAAAAAAACAAAAAAAATCTGAAGAAATTCAAGTGCATCGCGCGATATCGACGCTCACTAGTTTTTGTCGATCGTTCGATTTTCGGTGGTTCCACAAGCGACGTAGCACCCTTCGAACGTTCCCGTTTTCGGGGGTGAACAAACCGAGCGGGGATACCAAGCAACGGAGAGGGCGACTCGGTCGCACAACCCCCCATTCGCACTCGCGCCGAGGGGGATCGATCCGCGTTCACTCTGCGCACCTACCCCTGCGGCAAAACCCAAATCCGAACCCCGCTCGAAGAGCAGGAGGAGCGACGCCGACTAAAATCGCCCTCGCGTTTTTAGCCGGGGCGAATTTTCGACAGGGCGCCCCGCCGCGCCGGTTGAGCGTCGGTGATCTACACGAGTGCTCGCCCTTTTCATTAAACAGGAATCGTACCACGAAAACCAAATGTAATTTTCAATGAGTTCAATAACATAGAGGAGAATAATTCTTTTCTCTCGTTTCCCGACACAAGTAAATACACAAATTTAATTTCTCAATAAGACGCTAGCGTATAATAATAAATAACAAAGGAAATAAAAGAATGGAACGTATAAATACCGAAACCAAGAATAATACATTACATTGTCCTACGATCTTCATTCATCGTAGGACAGAATTATTCCCGCTGGTGCAATCTAACTCCATCTTACGATATTACAAGAGTGCTATTAAGAAAACGACATTACACTCTCTCTTGGGACCGTAATCATCAAAAAAAGAGCCACGGAGTGATGGCTATGGTGAGGATTGTAATTAAGTAATGTGTGTCGAAATATGGCATTTTAGCTTCAGACGTTCAACTTCGAACGTCAAAATTTTGATCCGACAAAACTTTCCTTCTTTTTTCTTTTATCCTTGATTAAAAAAGCAGAAATAATAAATAACAAAAAGATGAGAAATGTTTTGGTTCAATTCACTTTGGATAAGCGGTAATGTGCGTGTGTGTGTGTGTGTGCGCGCATTACAAATTCTTGCGCGGATAAACCGCGAGTTCCGGTGCACACGTGCGTTTCGGTCACTCGTGCCGAGTGCATATATCGCATATGTATATGTACCGGCGACCGCCTCAAGTTCGAAGTGGAAAATTTACAATCGAATTCGTCGAGAGTTGAAGATTTGCGGAAGGTTATTCGCAAGGAGTGTGCGATCGATACAGAAAAGTTTCGTCGAAATCCTGAGTCGAGCTTCCCTCGCTTGCGTCCCGTTCTATTTCGCGTAATCGCGATCGTCAGATCGCGATTCAGTTTAGTCATTCCCGCGTAATCTCGCGTACGAAAGTCATTTAGATCGATTTCGCAAAAAAAAAAAAAACTATGAAATCCCGTCCAATTAGTTGTTAACAAGAACAGACTTCGAAACGAAATCACACACTTTGTACATTCTAATTCTATTTGATAATATTTCTTCTTCTTGGAAACTTTAGGGTTAATTTCCTATAAGTATGAGAAACCTTTCAAACTGCGAAACGTGGTCTTGCAAGATGTCCATCAGAGTTATCTTCGATGGGAAAGACGAGAAGGGTGCGCTCTCCCAACTTCTTAAAAGCAAAAATCGTGGACGTATGAGTATTAGATGTGATATTTCTTTTTTTTTTATTGCAAAACAAACATTGATCGATTCTTTACATACAAAGCATTCATACTCAAGTCGCTTTTAATACGATAGTGATTTTTGGCATAATATACAGATATATTGTATGAAAAGATTAATAAAAAATCATAATATTGTTTTACATAAATGTTTTGCACAGAAACGCTATCGTCGCAAGCATAAAACTTAAATAGAAAATTAATTTAATTGTAAACACTTACATGTAATTTATAAAACAAATTCAATTTACAATTAAATGCGCGTAATGAAAAAAAAAATTATTTTTTCTCGGACACGTGTATATGAACAAGTAATTAAGTTAAAGAATGTCGAAACAAACATCCAATTTCGCGTATTTACGAGTAATTTGATCATATACGTGCAAATGAGAGGACAAGAGAGAACGCGAACAGATGAGAGTATAAAAGGGAGGACAGAAAGTTGTTGATGTTCAAATGATTTTCAGGAATCGCGAACGAATCGAGGGGTTTGCGCGCACGGTTCGCGTGCATTTTCGAAATTCCGACTCACGGAGAGAGCCATTTTACATACGGAATTAACGTTGCGCACGCGTGCACACCTATATATGCACTTGCGTATAACTATTCCAATCCAAACGAATCGAATAGCTCGAAAGTCCATTCATCGCGGCGTTCATCTCGATATGGTGCGTTGCTCATGCATCATTGATGCATAAAAATGCATTGGACACGCATTCTTTACTATGTAATATTAACACCTCTTTTTTTAATCGTGACGTATTAATAAATGAGATTCAAGAAATTAAAACGGTTAAGAAAGAACATTTCGATATACTTTTCGATATAATCCGATAGATCCGATCCGATGTAGGTCTGATCGGATCTGAGATCTCTTTTTGTATATACCGACAGATAATCCGATAAATTTCACAAGAATATAGAAGCAATATGTAAAATAACAAGACATAAATAGTAATAATTGTTTTTTACTAAAGATAACTTTTGCAAGAATATAACACAGTGTTCTTCCTCTCTATTCTACTTCTTCAATTATAACGTCGCGCATCGTTTGTCTCCTCTACTTTCAGAGCGCCGAATACATCGTACCTCAATATCCAATTTTGCAGGGAAAGAGAAAGAGAGAGAAAAGAGAGAGAGAGAGAGAGAGAGAGAATTACGTACTTTCTGAATTACCGCATTTCAAAAGATGAAAAAGAGAAGAATAAAAAAATAAAAAAGAAATGAGCTTAATTACCTCAATGAATTAATTTTATTTTTTTGGATATTTTTCAAAAAAAATATATATAAAACGAATATTGTTCAACAAATTATTATGTTCGATTTCCCAGTTTATTTGTTACATAAATGATACAATGAGAGATATTAATTATTTTTTTATTTTCAGTTTATGACGTAACATAAAAGATGTACTGAAATATGTATGTATTGACTTTCTGCCAAAAAGGCGCGCGTATCCATTATCTGCGCAATTCATTATATATTAATGATAACAATAAGAAATGATGCAACATACTTATTCCGGATTTGATACAAGAGAATTTAATACAGTGCTTTGTGTAGTGTTTTTTGTCTTCAAAGCGCAAATAATAAACTCGCGACTTATAATATGTAATGTTTTTATTTCTATAAGTGACGTTAAAAACAGATTGCTCGACGGTGTACGCTTCATAAAATATCTCACGGCTTCTGTCGGATTAACGAGAAATCCATGCGGATCTCTCTTTCTCTGTCTACGTGTGCATCTCCACGTTACATCTTCGTACTTTGCGCCGTGGGCGTTACAGCGTGTCAATACATTTTTCTCATCGCGTTCCGGTTTGTCCGCATTTCGCGTATAATCAGCAAGACGCGGTGCTTTACGATTTCCCTATGCGCCGGTATCACAGTCCATTGGCATTACGGTTGGTCGGTACATTGGCCATGTGTCTGGTCGGTACTGTAGAGCGTCGATAATAGGCCTGTCCGCCGCTTTTATCCATCGAAATCGCGGCCCGTCGATAATTCGTGGAGACGAAAGGCAGGAAATGGAAGAAGGAAGGACGAAGAAGAAGATGACAGGAAGAGAGAGAGGCGTACGACGAGAGAAGATCGCCGGGATACGCAGGGGACGCTGGAGAACGTTGCGGGCGAAGAAGAGGACGGGAGGTGACAGGGTAAGAGGATCCAGAGTTAGGGAAGGGAGAACGCGCTCGCGTGGAGGAGAACGATAGAAAGAGAGAGCGAGACACAATGGTGGAAGGGTTTTCGAGTGGCAAGAGGGAGGGAAAGCGAGATGAAAGTGGGAGATGAGCGAGAGACCACGAGGAGGGTGAGACGACGCGGGACCACGAGGGGGAATGGGGGTGGGTCGGACGATGTCATTTTAGATATTCGATGGAACCTGCACTGTGCGACCACGTTGGTGCTCCACCGCGCACACAGACAGGTGCAATAAAGATGATGTCTAGAAAGAGTAGAGAAAAATTATACGCGGTTGTGTGTGACGCATGCGAGATTGGGTTCTGTGACTTCTAATTTTAATTATAAGAGTATAGACTCTTTGTAGAGAGAGAGACAAGGACATTTGTTATGTTATTAAGTATCTGCTGTTGCAACTTACGTTTATATTGCAATACAAAAATCACCCAACTGCTTGAAACCTATTGGAATTCTCGTATATACTAGATGTAACAATTGCTCGTCCTTAAACAACCCCTCAAAGCTCGTTCCTCTATCTATGTTATGTCAGGAAGTACAATTTAGAAGGGGACGGAGAATGCTTACACAAAATTAGTCAACCGGAATTGAAAGCGACCCCGATCTTGTTACGCAAAAATCATAGCTTGTCAAAACGTATTGAAATAGGTTGTTGATTTAAAAAAAAACAAATAGAAAACATTTCAAGTTTAAAATCCTCCTCATGCATATTTGGAGGATTAATATAATGTAAATAATCTCAGTTGTTTAAGATTTTGTTGCATATTTTGCTCGGTACCTATGCACATTAGCGAGCGCGTATATACGATTGCAATGGAAGAAAAGCACTTAACTGATTTATCCTATGCAAACATCGCTTTGCCTCATATATCGCGAATAGAATAAATAGCGCCGTCTAATTGACTTAATGCATATTGTTGTTCGGCAGAGCAAGATTAATCAACCTCAAGTTGTTTTTTTTTGTTTTGTTTTTTTTTTTTTTCATAATTCTTTCGCGAGTGGCAAACAGTAGCTTCAGAAAGTACGTTTCAAGTAGACGCGAAATTATCCTGCAAAAACAAAACCGCGAGTTATAGCCTCACGTGATATTGACTTTTTCGTAGCTATTTACTTCGTGTTGTTGTTTTATACGCTGCTAACGTCATCGTGAGAAAACGATGCACTCGAGCAGACAAGAATATGTAAATTTCGACGACGATATATAATAGACAATGCGCGGAATAAATCCCCGGTAAGTTCTTCAGAAATTGGCTTTTTTAGAATAGATAGATGTATGTCGCGCTTCGATGGCTTCCGCGTGTCGGCGGATTTTCGTCTGCCACACGTTTACACAAGCGCGCCACGCGTCGAGCGATCACGCGACATGAATTATAGTCCGGTGAAGATGCATTAATGATCCTTAGAGTTATATTCTCACCGCGCGCGCGATCGGACTTAAAACCCGGCGGGATGAAATTTACCGTAGGTCATGGTGGTCCTTAACCGCGCACGCTTCTTATTAACGATCTTACTTTAAAGGTCTGTACGATACGCCCCTTGCACGTGTGACAAATTGCGCTTACTATAAGCTCAGTGTAATAACAATAATGATCAGGAGGCAATAATCGGAGAGAGAAAGACGGAGAGGAAGTTGTTTATTTCTATCACAAGATATAGCATCTTTAGTAATAAATATTGCATGGCAGTGCGCAGTGTATTACTTCGAGGAAAATAATTTATTGCGAATTATTAGTATTTTTTGTAATTGAACTGTCAGATTATGAGTAATTTTTGTACAAAAAGTTAGAGAAAAGTTATAAAAAACTTTCTCTTTTTAGTTATAGAAAAAATACAAACATGAGTAAAGATTAGAGTAAAATAGAAGATTTAAAATGTATAAGAAATTTTTCAATAGAATTTTTCAACATAAAAGTAATTTACAAATTTTCTCGGAAACAGTACGATATAAATGTTTAAATAATTAAAACACATGCGCACAACATAGATATATGGATCTCATCGTAAACACTTTTAGCTATGCAGAGAGCGCAGTTACATTCGGAAAGTGAAGGTATTTGTGTGACACGTGAGTCCTAAAACTACGTCTCACTTATGTGTCACTTTCGCCTCGTGCCTTCCTATCGATATCGCGAAACGTCGATACGTCGATATGTACATCGCTGATTCACCCGCGCCGTTTCGATCGTCTTTGAATAAACCAGAGAATCCGCGTGCGTTTCCAGACCGTGTTTTTCACGACTGTTTACACGAGAACGAATAACCGCAGGAGCGGAGAGAAAAAGAAAGAAAGAAAAAAGAAACGCAGGACCCTCGAAGGATTCTTTTTCCTGCTCCGCTAAGTCTCGCCGAAGCGCGTGCCAAACAATCGGCCGTTCGAAAACAATTTCGCGGGCCGATACATATCTCGGCGGTGGAGCAATATAGTCCGACGGTAAGAAGCCGGTCGGCCCACCACGATCAGGAGAGCCTGAGGATTTCGAAAGCTGCCTCTTCATCTCGTCTCTCTCGTGTCCTGGTAACGGAGAGACGAGGCGATAAAAGTGGAGCGGCGGCGGGCGAATCGCACGCGCTCGTAAATAGAGTCGCGGGTCCATTCATGAGTTCGGCCAGCAGCAGCACGAGCAGAGTTGTGTGGCAGCAGAAGCGGCAGCGCGCTCGTGCGTATACGCCGGAAAAGTCTTTTTCTCGGTGTGTTTTACGGGAGGTCAGGGTTACAGAGGCGGAAAGAGAGAAATGTAGCAGGGGATGAGGGGGAGGAAAAGAAGGTGGGGTGAGAGTTTTACTACGGTTCTTCTCGTACAAGTTGCGCTCTCTCTCTTTCTCTCTTCTTTCTTCTCTCGTCTTTTTCTGTGTACTATCCGCATGTCGCAACTCTTTCGGACAGGAATTAATTCGGAGTGATACGCGCCGGCCATCGTTTCCATGCGAATAATGCGAACGCGAAAGTTAGTCTCGACCCGGCTAATTGGATCGTCTACCGTTGTAGCATTGTTGTTGAGACGTTCGGTTGACACTGAGAGGATGGGCCAAGGTGCAAAGAGTTTTCGTTTTCGAAGATCCGAATAGTAATGACAACTAGTTCTACACAGGACATACAAAGTTTAATGGACTTTGTTATCCATTTAAAATAGTTTTGTGAGAGAGAAAGAGTTTGCCAAGTTTTTTATCCGCGTTCGATGTGTTCTGCGATTTGTTGCAATATACTTTCGAAGACGCGAGCTCATTCGGGAATTAATTAGTATCTCGAAACAATAACAATAGAGGATGTAAACTGTGTGTGCCAATTTAAATTAAATAAACTTAACACAGTAATGAGAGTAGAGTAATTGTTAAAATATGGCACAATTTGTCACCCGGTAATGAGAGATTCATGTTCGGCCGTTTCTTCGTGTAACTTCACGAGATATTTCACCACTGCGTAAAGAAAACGACGTTGATTGTAAAAAAAGTACAATTTTTCGCAAGAAATGTGCACTTTTAACAAATTAACGCCATTTAAAGTATTAGAAAAAAGATGCAAAATTATATTCGTTTTTGATATAGAAATTATTGGCAGGAAATTGTGAACCATTACAAAACATTCTTAATCGTTTCGATGTACTTTTTATTGCTTTTTCGGATAAATAATCAGATCTGATTATCAGTGTTTATCACCGACAAAAGTTTCGATGTCAAAATCACGCAATATATCGAACGATAATGGATCGATATCTCGAACTATCGTAATCTGTAATTGTACTTTTGTGCGTCGTATAACGTTGCCGACGTTTTTTCGCTCTCGCATTCTTCGCAGCCGAGATAGCTGAAAAACGACTTTATCACTGATAAAGATAGCCTTATCATCCCCAACACGCCGATAAGATGCGTCGCGTGTAACGAGTTAACATACCTGACTTCCTTTCTTTCTTTCCGCTTTATTGAACAATCAATAATTATTCTTAGTCAACAATATTGATAGCAAATGTTTTGTTTTGTTTTTCCTTTATCTTTGTTTGTCAATATACAGATACGTCATATTATTTTAGAAAATTATTCTGCATCGAAAGCAAAATATTTATGAGACACTTTGATAATAATCACGGGCATTTCGATAATCGCTGAGAATGTTTTACTTTGATTGGTCTTACATTGGCTAAGTCGATAACAATCAGCTGGAATAGAAGTCTCGCGCGTACGCACGAAATGTCGAATTAACCGATTGGCCTACAGCACCTGTCACCGGAATCGTCGGTGTCATTGGCGTGCCAGAAGCCTTGTGTTAACAGGTGCCTCTGATTCGGAGCAGCGCCGTTAGTATATCGAAGCTGAAATTTTATCTTGTAGGAGAAACGACGGAATTAAGTGCAAACGCGGTCAAAAAAAAAAAACTTACGTCGCTGTTCAAAACGTTCGCAGCGTTTGAATTATTTGAAGAAAATAAACAGCTTTTTTAAGTTCAGTGATGTTTATCGAAATTAAACTTGCAATATAATGAATTTTTTTACGTATGAAAAAAAAGACTGCATATTTTTACAACTGAATAAACTAAATTCATAAAAATTCACGGCAAAACAATTATTTTACAGAGAGATCTGAATTTAATTTTATATTCATCATATTATTATATAGCAAGAGTGATAACTCTTGGTATATACGTATAGAAGATAACTAGCTAAAATGTAATTTGAATATAGAGTTTATATTGTGAACGGAGAAGTAAAGAGAGATGCAGTCTCTTCTCAGTTTGCGACGACGTCCGTTTTCGAAGTGCGAGAGAGATATGCCTACGAAACAACTTTTGGTATCGCGAAGGCGAAAGGCGAGAGGTGGTGCGAACGGCGGGAAAATTGAGCCAACTGTCTCGATCTTGTTGCTTATCTTGTTCTTGCACCGCGGAATCAAACTAAAATGAAACAAAATTAACTTTGTCTGGGGATGGGATGTTAAATACGAAACGAGAGAAACGATTATCGAAAACAGTATTTCACCATGATAGTAGTTTTGTTTGCAATCGATTCAATGTGTAGAATTCTTTTATATTATTAACTCGACAATTTATAAAATTTTTCGTTTTAACTCTCTCAGTCTAAATCGTCTATTTTCGCATGCCAATGGATATTCAGGTAGCAAGGTGACTTCATTATGACGTCGTTTTAACGTAGTTATAACGTCAAATGACGTTATCTTGCTACTTTGGGTAGGCGTATTTTTTAATTTACGATACAAGAAAAGAGAGAAAATAGGTGTAACTACTATAAAAAAGCGCTCGTTATTTTGCTCGATTTTGTCTGACTTTTTTAACCTTATGATAGGCCGCGCGATAGTATAATACAGTTTTCACCGACTCTTTCTCGGAGTTACAGCTAGGTAGAATCGTGCCATAACTGTACACGAACAACGCGTGGATTTCGCTCGCTTCGACGTCGAAGTAACGTGCGTTGTTGAGGCCTTTCCAGTTAACCACGAGTGTGGTCTCTTTATTACTACAGTAAATTCAATTGGTATTTTTAATTCTGAAAACTTTCTCTCTTTTTCTTTTAATGTTTTCGAAATTAAAACTTAGATCTCTATTACAAAATAGTTTATTCTGGCAGTCTGTATATTTAATACAAAACATTTTATTCCAACATCATGAAGAATTTACCTTACAGAGACAACAAAAAAAAGATCACGCGATTTTTCTCTCGATGCACTCTGTTTAAATTTCTAACGGGTTGCAGCGCGCGCGCAGACACCGAAACTGAATTTTTTCGACGAAGATATTTTGCTCTAAAATAACCGCCGTACAATTTGTTGTAGCGGAAGCGAATTAATAAAGAAAGAAATTTCGCTTTTAAACTCCGTCTTCGTGCCGCGTAAAGCAATTCTCGTCTTCCACGTAAAGAAGTCTGCCCGGCGGTGGTTTAAGAATTCAGGCCGGAAGTGCACAGGAGTCGCAGCTTTCGAAGACGATCGTAAAACGTCCCGCCAGATCTCCCGCCGTTTCCTGATCCCCACCGCCGGTATCCTTCGCCGAGTAGCTTCACCGAGGCACTAACAAGGCACTCATAGTCGACGAGAAAGTCCAGCGACGCCTGTGCGCGGCAAACCTCGACGAAATGAATACTTACTATAAGGTGTCTTTGACGCGCGCGCTAGAAAATATCAGAAATAATCACGCACCGTAGAAGGACAGACCGATACACGTATTGCATCCTTTTCGCGGATGCAATCCTTATCATTGATTACATATATTTCGATCGTGTAAAATATAATGTATATAAAACTGTATGGAAAAAACTTAAAAATATTATTCCTTTATATCGCGTAGGAAATTATTTTAATTAGAGAGATAATGTAAATTTCTAAATAATTGTTTTGCTTCGTGTGTCTTGAAAATATTGAAACAAAATGACACACAACACGTCAAACGAAACTGCTGAACGCGGGCGGAAGCGAAACGGATAATCATGTCAAATTCTAAATTATCTTCTATATTTTACGGCCGCCGTACATGCGCGCCCCGCGTTCGAATAAGGCGTCGCCACGGCCTCGTCCAGAGAGCAAGGACATTCATTGGCCACATTTCATCTGTCGTGCTGTGATCAGCCAATCGTAAACTCGGCCGGTGCTTTTCTCCGCTGACAGTTGCCGCGTCTCGTCATCGTCATCGAAGCAGGAACCTGCTCGTACACAGATTTTGCGCCGTATTGCGCGCACATATCTCTCTTATATTCATATGTGCGTACATATACAATTATATCTCGGACTCGGGTCGCGCGATGCGTGGTCGGAGCATGGATTCGATTCGAGCGGCAAACGCGCGAGCTGTTTCCGCGCTCAACAACGTCCGCGCATTCTCGCGCCGCGTTGCGCCGACCAGTTAAAAGTCGCCTCCATGTCGTTTGGTATACGACTTGGCCGCTCTTGCTCCGTGGCGTCAGCAGCGGTTAACAACAACCGGACACGTCGCCGACACGGCATCGTCGTCGGCAGAGAATCCCAGCGCGCGCGCATTATCTCTCGCGTTTGAAGCAGAATTTCATTTCGATCTCATGCGGTTCTATATTTATAAGTTGCATCGCAGAGGTTTTCCGCAGCGGAAACATAACTTCGAGACACTTTACAATGTCCAATAATACGATTTACAAAATTCAGATTATCAACCAAGCTTTGTTTTGCAACATTTTTGAGTTTTTGTAATTCCAAAAATTTTCCACGAGCGAACTATATGTCATCTTCTTGTCTCGATATAGCCTTGACTAATAATCTATTTGAAACTCGCAGTACTGTTACGTTAAATATAAGTTTCGTAAAGTTTTTTTTTTGGTTTAAAGAGAAAACATGAAAGATAGAGGAAGAACAATTTGTAATCTACATATGTATGCATATCTACATCAGCGCAGCAGAAAAAATTTTCCATGCAGCTTAATAATAACTTAAAGAAGCGCGCCTGTATATGCACGTTTATATCGCCGCGACTATACGCCAAAAATATACAACGACGTTCCTCGGCCCCCGCACGCCGACGTTACCATCATCGCCGTCGTCATCGCCGTCGTCGGCGCCTCCGAAGAGAAACTGACGCACTGATCGGAGCCGCGTCGTCGGCACGCTCTTCTCTTCGGTCTCTACCGAGAGACCTCGAAGAGTCGCGCGGCGCTCTGCCTCGCGGCTGCATACGGAATGACGCGCAAAATTCGCGGAATTGGCCGTCGCGGGGAGGTCAGCCGATCGTCGAACGACGGCGCACGTCCCACGGCGTCCTTTCGCCGTCGCGGCGTCCCGATGACGCGCCCCTTTTACCCGATAGGGAATAAAAATGTTCCCGGTGAATTTTCTTAGGCTGCTTGCCGTATGGTACGTGGCTCGCGCGCGTTGTCTAACCCGCGCCCGCCGCCCGTCGCTGCTGCTGGCTGGCTGGCTGGCTTCACTGGCTTGGCTGCGCGAGCGAGCGAGCGAGCGAGCGACAGCCGCGGAAACCTCCTCTCTCGGTGACTCTTAGGCTGCGCGCCGTATGCACAGCACAGCCAGTCAGTGGCGAGTTTCGAACCTAGTGGCGTTAGGCTGACTCCCTCGTACTTCTCCGGGGCCCCTGCACGAGAGACCGGAGGTTCCCCGGTGAAGGCTGCCGCTCGACGCTCTCGACGCGCGCCCCGAACCTCCAAGAGAACTTCTACGCTGTGTGCGTTTGAGGCCGCATGAAAATTTACTTACTACGCGCTCACGTAGTTTTTTCGCTCCCGCGATTTCATTTTTTCCTCCCTCTTTCGTTTCTTCAAGTTCTTTTTCTTTTTTTACACATAAATTTATGCATATATGATAGATGATTTTTTTTAACATATTGAATATTTTGTGTACAATGAAGAAATATTTTTAAAAAAGCGTTCTCCTTTGAAGTAACTTACTGTTTCTCTTCTTTCTCAGTCCACGTTGACTGTGTAGGTTGTTGTAATAATATAAATCTACTTTTTATTAATAGTTTCGATAAATACGACACGACGCACAAGAGAGAAATTAAAATTCTTATGGAAGAAATTTGATACAGTGTAAGGACGTTTTTTTTTTCTTTTTCAGAGATATCGCGCGCGCGTTTTCTAAATTAAGCAACGTGCGGGAAACGTTTCGTCGTTCGCGCGGCTCTTCGCAAGTTGAGCGCGTGATCACCTTGCCGTGGTCGCAAGGTCCTGGCGTCGCGGCATAGTGGCGCGATTGACCGTGCTATCTCGGTCGTCGTTGTAAGATATTAAACAGAGCCGCGACGAGATCGGTGCGCGATCGGGCAGAAGCTTCGCTCGCGAAGTCATTTTGAGTTTCTGCCGTGTCGTTGAAATATTTCAGCGACCTCAGTCGATCCGTTCTCCGATAACTTTCATCGACCGGCCGCGCTATCACGCGGACTTTCTCGAGCAGAGCGATTTTTCTCGATCAGAGGCGAGCGCGGACGTTTCTGCGAGAGAGGAGGATATTTAACGTCTCGAGAATCCGTTTCTTTTTCCGAGACGCGAACCCCGGCATTTTCCTCGTTCCCTCTCCCTCCTGCCCTCCCTCTTCAAACTCTTTCCTCTGATCCCTGATGTGTGCGCGCTGATGAGCACCGCTAATCATTTGACATAAAAGCATTGTTTATATTTGAAAAGCTACGTAGTTCGTACAATGAGTTTCCTTTCGCGATCGGTCAGAGTGACACACACAGTTCTGCGGTATTAAATCCAATATTAATTATGTAATTAATTCACGCGGCGTGAATGAAATGTACCCGTCCATTTATATATCAGATACATTGGGACGTTCGGGCGCTAACAATATGTCATTATGCGCTCGGCAAGTGAATGACCTTTTTTTTCGACATATCAAATGTTAGGGAATGGAAAGTGCGCACACACACACGCACACAGGGTGTGTTATCGTTGATGGAAAAACTTGCAATATTTGGCTTTTTATCGAAATGTATATATATATCAGCGCGAAAGTTCCGTGAGTCGCGGTAACAAACTGTTTTTCTGGACGATCACTTCTCGTTGCGAGCGTATATATATATTGCGTTTTAATTTCTGCGTCGATCTAACTTGCCACGGACAAAGCACGCGTTACGCATTCGGATGAGGGCGCGCCGGCGTGTATTTACGGCACTGGCGGTCGTGTCGAAGTGCAGGTGGGCCGAACATCGACGGAAACATCCGAGCGTGTGTTCGGGGGAAAACCGAGCGGCGCTACTCGGCGAGAACTGTTGTCAGAATACTCCAGTAACGCTTTGCATGGCCAGCTAGCTACTAGCATGCGCGTTGATGACAGTCGCGTTGTCATATGTTCCAAGTGATCGTGCGATGTTTCTTGAGAAGCTAATCGGTCTAAAATACCGGCGACCGATACGCAAATCGCGTAGTGCGTTTTTCGTGAGACTGTGAATTAAAATTAAAAAGAAAAATCGAAGAAAACGGCGCTCCGTAACGGACACATACCGGAGGAGAGACAGAGAAAAGTCACTGAGTGAAGAGAAAGACACTGTGAAAGAGAGAGCGAAAAAGACAGAAAGGGAGAACGGAACATCGACGACGGCATCGAAGTTTATTCGTCGTGCCCGGAGTGCGAAGTAACGTGGAACTTCGGTTCCACGTACGTTCGTTTTGATTATTTTCTGTCTTCGTTTCGTAACTCACGCGACTGCAAATCACGCGGACTGCGTGGAAATACGGACCGTCGCGGTAGCACCGTGCGGCGGTAGTGCAGCAGCAGCGTACCAAGATGCTGTCGTCAGTGTCAGCGAAATAATAATGTGGTGCGACGTCAGTCAGGTGAGTTTCGCGCGCGGTTCCACGCGCATCTTTCTCACTCTCGCTCACAACACGCCGCCCGGCCGTCGTCCTTTTTTCTCGCAACCCTCTATCTCCCCCTTCCCTCTCTCCTCGCGCTTCGCCGTGTGTGTGCATTCCCTTCCTTCGGCGTGTACGACACGCGTGCCGCGTTTCCGCGTTTCGTGCCGGCCGTGGAGAGCGGGTCTTACGTGAGCGCGGCTCTTTCGGAGAGCCCGATTGTCAGAGAGCGGATTGCTTGCGGCTCGACGATCAAGCGATCCGAGTGTTTTGCCGTTTAACGCGTTTAGTTTCTCGATAATAAAAAAAAAAATTGATCCTTACGCAACCACGTTATGTACTCAAATCGGTGGGCTGAACGCGCTCTTACAACGATCGGGTTTTTGCCTTGAAGGAAAATTTCGTCGAAGGGAATTCGTTCGTCTTGCTCTTCCGTCGGATAACCGCGCCCCGACGGCAGCTTCTGCGCTTCTTTATTTGGTAGAGAGAAGCGCCTGAAAAAAAAAAGACTCGCTATCTCTCTTCATGCTTTTTTTTTTTTTTTTTTTCAAAAGTCGACTGCATTCGGTCGCTCGCTCATCTTCGAGTCTTCCTAAAATAAAGAAAAATAACGTACTTTCGTGAGAATTTGTTCGTATCGAGCACGAGATGCAATCGCGCGCGTAGGACGACCAAGTGTCAGATTTGACGCGTGGTAACCTCGTGTTCGTTCGGTAGTTTGAATTCGAAGCGATCCCGCGTTTCCTTGGACCCGGCGGGGGGACGCAGGGGTGGCAGGAGAGCGGCCGCAAGGGGAAAGAGGATGACGAAGCGAAGCTGCGACGAAAGGAGGGAAACGACGAGGTGGTTTGCGTACTGTGTGGGCCGTGGAGTAGTCAGCGGGGGAACAAGTGAGGGGAGGATACAAGCGACAGCGGCAGCTTGATAGCGCGGCGGCGGAAAGGAGGGATGGACGCGCGAGGGAAACTGCGGGGTCGAGTGGCGGTAAACGCGAGTGGTGAGGAACGGAGGGAAACGGCGGGAAACGCGGGACGAAGAGGGAGAGATCGCCCCGAGGCTGCTGGCTGCCTCTTCTTCGCTTGGCCAGCGCCGCGAGGAAACCTAGCGTCGGCTCCGAGACGATCGGGGTGGGGATACGGTTATAACCAACCATCAAGGGGCAGCGTCGCTATGGTTACCACGACGACAACAACCCGATCTGGTCTAGGGGGGTGTTTTTAAAGACATATTCGCTTTTGCCGCGTCTCTCGCTCGCTCGCTCGCTCGTTTCTGTCCTTTTTTTCTTTCTCTTCTCCTCTCTCTCTTTCTCTTTCTCTCTCGCTTTCTCTCGTTTTTGTCGTTTTTCCTATTTCCCCTTCGCCTTTCCCTCTTCCTAGCGATTGTTTTTCGTCACGAGGTCTTTGAGCGGCGCGAAATGTTTTGCGACAAAATCGAAGAAGAGGGGAATATCGTGGAATTGTAATCCACGAGAAAAGCACGCTCGAGCAGTTTTGCACACTCGAATTATTTGCCGATCTCGTTACCGTTACTTAACCCTCGATTAATCAATGTGTTAATCTCCGTTAATCAATATATTTCAATTTTTCGAATATTTTACGGGGATTTTGTTTTTGGTGAGAAATTACAACGTATAAAATTAAACATGAAATATTATAATTTACCCGTAAGTTTATCAAGTTTTTTAATTAACGAAAAAAGTTTGCATTTCTAACTTTTCATTCTGTTTTGTGAAATTCTGTATTCTTAAAATTGAATTATTGGACAAATGTCAAAACATAACATCTTCGCGTTCTCAAAAACGAGCTATCGGACGAATGTCAAAAAAGAAGACCCAGTGTTTTACTATCACCGCGTCCCACCCCTCACTTCGAGTAGTGACCGCAAGCAGCGTTTTGTTTGCCGATAGATTCCACTTATGTGAAACTGCACCACAAAAGTGTACAGTTACACGGTTTTCAACGATCATTATGAACAAAAACACTCAAACTGAGATAAAAATGAATCATTTAAAAAAGTCATTACTTATCTAGAAAGTGACTATTCATAAGGAGACAAATAGGATTAGGATATTTCAAAACATTTTTCTCTCAGTCAAATGATTTCGTGTTAATGATCTATGAATAAATATCCTTTACGGTTTCTGGGATACTTTTGAAAGATTTTTCGATGGTCGAAATTGTTAGAGACTCTTTTGAGGAAACGAAAATTCTACAGAAATCTTTTCTCGAGATTTTCATGTTTTTCGCGCACTATCTCAGAAGATCTCTGCGAGTCGATTGGGAACGAAGGTTAAGGCTAGACGAGATTACCCACTCGTAATTTTCATCATCGTAAGTATATATAAATGGAAGAAAGCACAACGACTTCGCTCGTTTAATGCGAAAGAGCGGTGCGGTTTCGCGTGTAACGGCCGTAAAATTGGCGGACGGACGTGGAGCGGTTGCGTCTACCAAAATTCGGGTGGCGATAAATCAGCGTGTGCACTGTCTAGTGGAATGAAGGTGGATCGCGCAGGGAGGAGGAAAGGGAGGAGGCGGAGAACGTGTGGAGGAGAGGGTTTTTCAGCGCTTTCGACGGCCAGTGCGCCATCGGTGGCCCGATGACCGACAAAACCAGCAGTTTTTCCACGTGGTTTCGCGTCGTACGCGACAAAAGGCTGTCTCTCTCTCGGTGTGCGCGTGTCGCCGGCGCATCGTTGAACTTGGATAGAAAAATCCGCTCTTAACCCTTAACCCACTCCGAAAAATCGGGGCCAACTACATTTTTTTTTTTTTTTTTTTTTAATTAAACGCGTGCTGTCATATTTATCGTAATTTATACGATACGATGCAAATGTCACTTGTCCGTGTTGCGACACAATGCGCCAATCTATGAATTAAATGTTTGTTTGCATGTTTGTGTCAAGTCTCCGACCTTTAACATTACGATCGAGTTCTAATGAGGTGTAATAATTGATGCGATAATCTTGAATTGATTAATAATCTTTGCATATTATAACAATCTCCCTCGAAAAAGAAAGAAAAAGAAGACAGGAAAATGTTTAACGCAGTCTTATTACGTTTGACTTTAGTGTATTTGAGGATGATGTGAGTTTAGATATTTTGCATATTTTCGAAATATTCTGATTAACATATAATCTCACGTGCAATCCGTGTATTTCTACACACACGCGCGCGCGCGGTTAGCGCGAGTTTGCGTCTGATTGTTCGTTCTCTAAATTCCGTTGACATAAATAGCCGGAGTCGAGATGAGAACCACGAAAATGTGGTGTGAAATATACGTGTGTGTGTGTGTGTGTTGATTAGCAAAAAGTTGAGCAAACAAATTTTCCGATCGAAAAGTACGGCATGAACCTGGTTAACTAGCATCGCGCGGCGCCGAGATACACCGGAGAGCGCAACTTATGTGACATAATTCCTCCGTGAAAATCTATTTCTGCTCGCGATGTATTTCTGTATTATCGACGTAAGCGGCGAACGGACGGTACCGGACACCGCGCGCGCGTCCGTTTGATTTTATGCCGACAGACAAACCGCCGACCAAAAACACGCATGTTAATTTCATAATATCCAGGATTGCACTCGAGAATAAATCTCGCTTTATTAACCCTGGAGCGGCCGCGTGGGCGACACATGTCATATCGGCTTTTGTAACATCCAGAATTTAAATGCGCTCTTCTATCAAACTAAATATCCGCAGCTTTACGTTCGACAAACGAGCATAACAATATACATGTCAAAGAGTTTTTTTTTTCAGCGAAATTTCACGGACATTATTT
Source organism: Pseudomyrmex flavicornis (assembly GCA_014825475.1). Lineage (NCBI taxonomy): Eukaryota > Metazoa > Arthropoda > Insecta > Hymenoptera > Formicidae > Pseudomyrmex > Pseudomyrmex flavicornis. The sequence goes on along the minus strand of QVNW01000334.1, from coordinate 44,488 downwards.
CGAAGGAAAGAAAGATTTTTAACGTAGATTGACTTTGTCGCTCCAATACCTTCTGCATACGATACATCCCTTATGTTTTAACATACGAAATATTCGAAAAAAAAATCATACACACAATCGATATAGTCCGAGTGATATTTTATCTCTTATTATTTTATCTCCCCGGGACGGAGAAACATCTCATTTTCTCGCGTGCTGATTTACGTTGGAAATTACGTTTCGATGTTGCATTTCTCTCTTCGGACCGCGCGCGCTTGTACGAGATGAGCGGAGCACTATCGGCGCGTGGCTTGCCGACGGATTATTTCGACCGATCGAATCCGGAGCGCGTGTTACTTGAGTTGCCTACATGTCGCAATGACCGAGCCGTCGGCGCGGCGCGCCACGAGAGTCGGCACAAAGTGAGTCCAAGTTTCCCCTACCGTCCACCCTACCCTCCGGGAGCAACCTCCGCCTCCTTCGCCCCTCCGGCCCTCGGCGCGGCCCACCATCACGGGCCATTAACGAGAGAGTTATCGACGCGCGATCTGTCAATAGGCTTCTCCCATTCATAAATTCGCTGGGTCGGCGTGCGGCGGCCGCCGCATAGTTTTGCCGCAGAAACCACGTGGCGGCGGCGGCGGCAACCACGAGACGTACGGGTGGACGAACGGACACCTCCGTTACGCTACGCGACGGGGCTCCCGCTCTAACCGCGTGATTTACGGCGCGGCGTTTTAAATGCATGGGGAGCGCGCGGAAAGTGCCCCGGGCCCGTTCCCGCCGCGTGTTTGCGTTCCGCAGTCGAATACTTCTCTCTCTTTCTTTCTTTTTTTTTGTCCCGTGATCACGAGAAGATTGGTCGAGCACGCTTCTGCATAGGAAAGATACACGAGACTAATAATTTATGTATCTGACGTATATCTCGGAGAATTCTTTCTGGACTTTGGATATGACGAGAGAATCTGTCTGCGAATGTCGAGTGCTAATATTTGAAGTTCCTCGAAGACTTTACACTTATACACACTTGCCAAAGTGTATGTAATTTCGCGAGAACAATCTGTCTTCGTTACGTGCTATTCAACAGATACATGTTTATTATGCGGGAGCGCGGAACTTTTTTGCTTGATACAGGCAATCTGCCTGGATGACTCTAATATTGACGTTTTTTTCTCGCGATATCATATCATATCGTTACGCCCGTGCGGTTAAGTAATGTTAAGCAATGCGATACGACAATGCGACGCGACTGAAACGGTGACCTTCTGACGCAGCTTCTGCGCTTGTTAGAGTGTTTTTTAACTTTTGTTCATCTCGCGTGTGTGCACGCGCGGTTAGAGGTTATCTCGCCGCTTTCCAGCAGCAGTCACCAACTAACTACCTAATAATATGCAAAAAGCAAAGCAGCCAATGTATTAATGAAAACATCCGAGATTTGTTATTAAACAATTTTTCATTAAAAACGCGTGAAGTTCCGACGAAATCTGATTGTAATTTTTTTTCATGGAAAATTTGTAATTTCTCCATGCAGCACGGATTCGGATCGCGTTTTTTTACGTAACGCAACGCCGATAAAATTCGTAGACGCGTTCACGTGCTCCGACGTGATAAAAATTGTTCGCAGACGCGCGCGCGTGCCGACGCGTATCTGTCCGCGAGATCGATGAATCACGAATTACGAATATTGTAACGCGTCCGCCGTCTGTCTCCGACCTGACGACCCCACCTCTCGGATGATCCCCCTTCCGTGGAGACATCGAGGCACGTGGTGCATCGTACGCGCCTCGCATCGGCATCGTAACGCATTGTTTTGTTTACGTTACGTGAGCGCTCCTCGACGATTGAAAAATTCGCCCGGCGTAATCGATACGTCAATCATGCGCGGACGTTACGCGCGCGCGATGAGTATCGAAAGACAGTAACGTAGGATATCGTGTTCATTCTCTTCTTTCTTTCATCGCGTCTGCTCACGCCTGCGAGTTGTTTTCGCGCGTGATTTAATGCACTTCTCAGTCAATTTGTAAAGCTGTCAATCTTTTTTTTTTTTTTTTTTTTATCGAAGAGTTTTGTCATTACAGCGAAACGCCATTATGAGTAGTTTGGCTCTTGTAACAAAAAAAATCAGATCAGTCTCTTGCCCGGCTGAGTTTCGCGCGGTCTTTCACAAAGATTTAAAATATAATAAGACCCAGATTTTTTATGATAATGAATGTGTGCCATTTGAAAGACTCGCTCGAGAAAGGCGTTACAATTTTCCATCTTTCTAACATCAGTGTGGAAACAAAGGATACGTTAGAAAGTAGAAACATGTGCGCTACTACACATAATTAATCCTTTTCTATAATATTCTGCCGCTTCTGTTATTAACAGCAGGTAGAAAATACTTACAAAATCATGCAAATAGAAAACACACGTACTAGTAAACCAGGTTGGGAACTTGTACCGACTAATCCGATAAAATTATACATACATTTCAGGTAAATTAAAAGGTCGATTTGAACCAAAATTTTCCCTTCCTTTAAAGGTTAACCGTCCGCAAAATGGGCGAAACGTATTTTTGATCGTGTGCTTCGCTCTTGCGACTTCGACCGCAGGAATCTTCCGGAAAAGTAACCGTTAGCGAAACCTCGTTGAACGATGTAAGTAGTTTCGCAGAGCGCTGCGTGAAGAATTTATACTTGAAAAAACTCGCGTGAACAGTTTCACGATTGTTTTTTTTTTCTTGTGCTATTCAGTCTGTTGAAAATTTTAAAGTAGAATTCAGATAATTATAAAATGCCAACGTGTTAAATATTACGTTTCCACTCTCTCTCTATCTCTCTTTCTTTTGAAAGGTTAATATCTTCCGGCTAGAAAGAATGCGGTCGACACTTTGCCTCACGTAGGTCGCTCGGAGGTTAAGGTTAGCGTTTAAATTCAAGCGCCCTAAATTCGCGGGCCGAGCTTGAATCACGCCTCACACCTCGCGAACCCTCAGCGTCCGGGGATGCGTCGCGTTCTAATCGAGTCGCGCGCCGCGCGAAACTCTCTCTCGTCCTCTCTTGCGGTAGGTTAAGGTTAAACGCGAGAAGAACAGAAGGAGAAAGGGGATAGCAGAGGGAGACAGAGAGAGAGCGAGATGTGAACGGAGAATTTCGCGACCCCGTTCCCTGCCCCGCTCTTTCCTCCCTCTTCTGCCCCGTCTCCATTAACGAGACCGCTTGCGGGTCTTTTGTGCGGGTGAATTTCACGCCCATTGCCGCTTAATGGCTACCAGGAATCGGCCTACAGCGACTCCGTGATACAATAGCACCTGCTGTCCTGCCGGCGTCACTTGTGGCAAAGAGGACACGCACAATCGTCGTCCTGCGGCAGCAGGTGCTAGAGAGGGAGAGAGAGATAGAAGAGTCGCTGACTTTTGTCGACAAGCATTATCATCGTGTGAATACCAACAAACAAGTTCATCTTCTCTCGGGTTCATTCTCTTTGAAAAGAAAAAGAAAGTTTTGAATTACGACAATCTCTATTATCGTTGCGGTCAGATCTCTTGAAGACATTAGCTTGTGTTAACGTCATCGCTCACCACATAGCTTTATGATATGGTGTTTTGTTTAGGGATGCTCTTCCCGGCTTAGAATAAATCTCGCAGAGACAGAAAGGACCTTTCAACTCACAGCGGAATAGGTTCCATCTTCGGTCTCTCTCTCTCTCTCTCTCTCTCTCTCTCTCTCTCTCGTACGGAGAGTCGCGTGCCTCTCTCGAGCCCGCCTTAACACGCGGGACACATGCGGCATCGGTGGCGGCGGTGGTTTACCCACCGGCGCGACGACGGAGGAAGCAACAGTTGACGATATCGACGTGAATGAGGACGGTTTATGTACTTTCTACGGCGCGCGCCGTAGAGAGGAAGGACTCTCAGCGCGTATGCGTGAGAGAGATTCTCGCGTTACGCGCGTCACGAGAGAGGCATGTATACGTACGTATGTATACCATAAAGTGCGGTATAAACACACATGAGCGGGTGGCAGGATCCGCGGGGGAACGGCGGGAAGGAAAGAAGGATGGGAGTTTGTGAGAAGGGAATGCAGGAGGGTGAAGGGAACGAGAGAAACGGACGGACAGGAGACAGACGGAGAGAGAGACAACACGCCCCGTTGGGTGACAGAGGGTGACGCGACGGGTTTCCCACGACGCGCGGGACGAACGAAGGGGAGAGGGTGGAGACTACGAGAGAGCCGGCCGAAGTTTGTGAATTCGTCGGGAGTGTGCGTGCACCGGGTGCATTGTGGATGTTCTCCCTCCACATACTTCTCGACAGAACCCGGCGCGCACGATGTGCATCGCTCCCGCCGCCGCCGTCCCGTCGCCCTCCCGCGCGCCCTCGTGTTTCTCTCTCGTCTCTCTCTCCCTCCCTGCCGCACCCTCTGCCGCCCCTCGGTGCCTTTACACATCCATCCCTTTCGGCCACACTGGAGATTCACCTCGTTGCGCGCCTCGCCTCGTCTCACCTCACTCGCTCTCTTTGCGCGTCTCGCTCGCGATCTCTCTTCTCTCCCCTCGACACCCCCTCGCGATGCAACGAGCGATGCACTTTGTCGTCGTCGTGTAGTCACCGCCGCCGCTTCCATTTCGCGGCTCAGTCGGTTTCGGCTCGGTCGCCGGCGAGGTTCGCGCGGAGATACGCGCGTCGTCCGCCGGACGTCACACCACAGGGAGCCGAGAAACGCACGTGAGAAGAAACTGATGCCCCGTTGCGATGTCATTTCGATATTATCTCGTACAAATGCAGTACGATTATGATGCATTTCCTTCGTTCGTATTGTCTGTCAACTTCTTCAGATAATTGGACGAACTTTTGAGATTAACATTTTTCGCATTGATCGTATCTGCGAACATCATTATTTTTGTTGCATCACGATTCTTTCTAATATTCTTTTGACATCTAACGTCAGATTTGATGCTCCGACATATGGATTTCCCTTAACGTAACGTTTTTCATACTGTACCTATGCAGTGTAAAATATATAGAACATGTTAACAAAACTTAAAAATTACTGAACGAAAAGAAAACACTCGCAAACATTTCACTTAACTTATTCACACGCGAGTTAGAGTCCTTCTTAAAAAATTATTTATCGTACGGTATATTCTTTAACGTTGAATTTACTTCGCGAATTTCGAGAAGAGAAAAAGTCAAGTCGCTCACATGGAAGCGTGTGTGACTTTCGATAACGCGAGTAAGAGCGGAGAAAAGTTCAAAGACAACATCGGGCTTACGCCTCTCGTCAGCAAGACACCGAACACTCGAAGTGTGCAGCGCTCGCAGCTTCACACACGCTTCCGTATTAAGCGACAGCGCGCGTATGCGCGTGCACGACAGTTGACCATGAATGAAGCCTATTTGCGTACGAGCAATAACAGGTGACACTCGACGGCTGTTTACCTTCCCTATCGGTAAAAAGAGGGGCTGGGTATGCAGCGGTGCGGCGGGCGGCGGGCGGGCGGAACGTAGAAGGGATCGTAAACACGAAGGGAGGGGCGTTTAGGAACCACGTGGATAGCGCCGCGTTTGAAGGAGCCGTCTCTCTCGCCGCACCGCCGAGCCGCGTGGCGCCTATACCTCACCTCGCCTCGCCTCACCTCACGGATATGCGTGTATTCTCCCGCGCGCGAAGTGGTGCCTTTCGACGACGAGTGTCACGGACACTTGCGAACACTAGTTGGAGCACCGTGTCGTGTCGCGACACACCAGCGAGACACCCGGCGGTGTATGATGTTGTCTCCGAGTACCGAGGATACTCCGACTCACTCTCTCGGAGTTCGGCCAATGTGTCACCTCCGCCAATCTGTTTTCCCGCTGCTCCAACCGGACGCTCCACGTTACATTTGACAAATTGCAGAGAATTGCAGTCTATTTGATTATCGATAGACGATTCACGATCGTAGGGAGTTTTGAACGATATAAATGTGTGGCAACTGCAGCATTGCTAGTGTGCGCAGTGCACAAGGCTTGACCTGATTCTGCAACGCCAAAGAAACCTTTCCTGTGTGAACTTTAGATATATTTTGTTGTTCGATATTTTATCGATAGTTCAATGTTGTATTTTTAATCCTAAATATCTTTAATGATGGATTAATGCGATATTGTGGTTTTTGCATTCGACACGGGGGATGAATATTTATGTTATGTCTATTGGCGTTTTGCGACCGACGTGCTTAAAACCGGTATCGCATGATTTCAATACCAAAACACCTCTCGCGCATGCCGCTTTTACGAGAGCGCGCGCAACTATATCATAACACGACGCGAAACGAATACACAATGGGAGGAATACACAATATGTCTAACAAAAAGCGCGCGCGTCTATAAAGTTACCTCGTTAGAGCAGATAATTATGAAGATTGTCGCAAGATTGCATCGCGATTGCGAACAAGAGTAACAGTGGTATCACAAATAGCGTCACGCCAAGTGATGACGCCGAGATTAAAAGGTTCGTTAAAGTTTATTTCTCAATGTATCGATCTGTTCGGATTTTTTTTTTTTTTTTTCGACGTAAAAGGCGACGATGAAAAAAAAACGTTCACATTTTATCTCTTTCAGTTTCTTCACTATAAAAATGTTGTGATCGTAAATACATTTATGAAAAGAAGAAACGTGCGGGGAAGAGGACGTATTACGTATTACGTGTTGAGGAAATCGCGTGTACGGTACGGAGTGCGAAAAGTTAATATCTCGCGACGTCAAATCTCAGGAATCATCTGAAACTTGTCGTAATCAAAATCACCTAACCGAAATCACGTTTTTCATTCAGCGAAATGTCAGCAAATCGGTATCGATTTGTCACGTTTATTGTCAGCGTCGGCGATGATCGACCATGTCTAATCCGTAAGCCGTACACAAATCCTGTAAATCATTCGTACGTACAATGAACGTCGATAATTATCTGGTCAAACAGAAATAGCCCTCAAGATAGGTTTGTGTCGTCCGTTTAGAACTAGGCAAAACAGCAGGGTGATTTACCGTTAGCGCGCCAGACGCGGTTCGAGGATAATCACCTAAAGCTTCTGTACACGAGACAGTCGGAGCATCGTGTCGTGACAAATCGTTACATTCTTTCACGCCGCATAGGTTTACGAGCAACGGCGGCGGTGACACCCTGATTTGTACGAAATACAATGTAACAAGCGTCTAGCACGCTTTATAGATATATACGTGCCTTCTTCATTCACATTGTACATAAAGTGTTTAGTCGTTTAATATTGTTCCATTCAATGTTAAACGATTTCCGTCATTCGTGCGAAGAATTAATCGCGCAATTTCGGGTCCGCGTTCGACGACCCCCGTGTTATTTTCCTCCCTCTCAAAAGTTAATCGCGACTCCGCGAACGCGGAGACGCGATAGCGACGGGCGCGCGCTCTTCTCGCCGTTTCTCCGTCCGGCACTGACCCGGTAATGGAAATCCTCTTTTAACGATCAACGTTGCATGTACATCAACTGTATGCGCGCCTAGAGTACCAAAGGTACATGGTACGCAACCCCTTGTCCTCTCCTCCGACACTCCCACTCTCGTCACCTTTTCTCCCCACCTTGTTTTGCACGTCACCTCCCTCCGTCTTCCCCTCCCTCGTCTGTCCTCGGTCGACTTTATCTCCCTCTTCTCCCATCCTCCTTTCTTCGCTCTCTTGCCCCTCGCGTTCTCTTTCTCTTTCTCTCTCTCTCTCTCTCTCTCATACTGTCTTCCCCTATTCTCCTTCCTTCGCCGTTTTCTCTGTCCTCTCTTTGCCTCCTAAGATCGTATAGCATTCCATCGAACCGGAATCAAACGAGCTGGCGTGGTGGGAGCGAGAGGGGGATGCGGCAGGATAGAAATATATATGTGTATATACTACATATATACACGTGTATATATACGGGGGAAAGAGAGAGAGACTGGTATAGTGGGGTGAGCGGAAAAAAAGAGAGCTGCAGGAAGAGAGGGAGATTGAGGGAGGAAGAGGATGGTGTGGGCGGACAGAGAAGGTAGGAGCGGACAGGGGTGGTAAAAAAACCAGGAAAATAGAAATAGAGCAAAGCAGGAAGGGTGCGACGGAGGAGGAGAACTACTAGACAGATAGAAAAGGACGCGAGGGTGTGACATGTGATAGCCGATCTCAGACTTATACACCTTTCTCCACCCCGTTCTACTACTACCTCCTTTACCTTGGTCTCCGGTTATCGTTTCTTGTCGTGCACGTATGCGATGATATTTACTTCAAGGCCACCGAGAGAGCTGTCTACGAGCAACATGGTACCGCGTGTGTTCGATGACTGCGCTATGAGACGCTGCATGAGCGCTTGAATACGCGAGTACGCGAATGTTGTTGCTGCAGAAAATACGAGAAAACGACGACAGGATATTATTGTATTCTCTGACGAAATCGGGGTCGATTTCTTCTCACGGCACTATTTTCATCGAAATTCGATTGCAAGTTAATTTCTGTGTTGAAAACTTAATGCCGTCTGGCAGCAACTAACATTTAGAGAACGAATGAATGCTTTATTATACTCGTTTTTGTAATTACCAATGACGAATAATTTAATTCAACAAAATTTTTTGTCATTCCACGAAGTGACACGCGATCTCGTCACTTGAAGTTCGATCTCTCTCGGAGAAATCAACAATACGATCCGAAATGTAACGCGTAACTTTCTTAACTTGACACGCAACAAACAGGCGATCTCTTTGCAGATCATGCAAGTTCCAGACTCTCTCTACTCGCGTGTCTGTCTGTTCAAGACAGTCGCGAGACACTCGTCAATTCGCGAAACATCTCTCGCATCCCCGCGCGTTTCGCGCGCGGAACATTTCGGTCTCGCGCGAGAGACAGGCGCCTCGTCTGGTCGCGCGAAAACCAAGATCCATCGATTGCACCAAAACCAAACTTAACGCGATAGTGACCGCTCTCGCGTGACAAATAGATCGCCACGTGGTTCGGGTCATCCCTCGCGCCCCTCGGCTTTCCCCCGCGCCCATCCCTGCCTGTGTCTCCCCGTCGTCTATCTCCGTCTTTCTCGCGGTCCCGCTTCTCCTCCTCCACCTCCTCCTCCCTTTCTCCCTTCGCGACATTCCCACGAGCTATAAATTCACGCGCCTACACACAGGTGGCACCTCTCTTTTGCCAAGTGCATACAGGCGGCCAGGCAGACAGACTCCCTTTGGAGATAGCAAGCGCGTCTAAACGCGCGTGGAAGCCTATGGTGGGAGAAACGACAAGCGCTTATCGTATGCAAACGGGAGTCTGCAACGTGCGCGCGACGACGACGGTAAAAAGCAGCCACTCCGTGCGCGGACCGAGCAGATATCGACATTCATTCAGCAATAAGTACCCCATGCTTCGTCGTGAGGAAAACTCTCTCTCTCTTTCTGCGGTTCGGCAAAAGAACCAATCTCTTATCTTTCGCGAGCAAAACTTCTTTTTTATTTGAAACTTGACTTTCATAGGAAAAATTCGTTATCGAAGTTATTGTCGAGTAAAATTTTAGATACGCGTTTCAACTGTAGTAGCACCACCTTGCTCGAATAACAAAAAGGTGTTTTTATTCTTTTTATTATATCACTTCGTTCTTTTACGCTCAGTTCTAGCGCTCCGAACGGTGTGGATATCTAAAGTATCTAATAAAAGTATCGAGACTCGAGCGGGAAATGACGAAGATTTTTTAGCGTTCTTCGCTAGAGTTTTGTTTTTTTCATTCCATCTATTTCATTCCATCAGGGGGGGGGGACGATATAGAGTCGCGGAGCCCTTCGTAACGCACGCGATCACCGCGTTTTATTCCGTGCAAAAGACCAACCACGTGCGGTGAATCGCGCGCTCTCGTGCAGGTGGCAGCACGTCGCGATAACACCTTCGCGGCTCTCTCATAAACACACACACACACACACACACACACAGAGAGAGAGAGAGAGAGAGAGCGTTTCTCACGTATCTACCGCGTCGACGTCACGCGCGGCCTACGTCCTCGCTCGCGCGAAAGCGCCTCCGCCTCATCCCGCTTTGTCCCGTCTCGTCTCACCTCGCCTCGGCGGCAACGCGCACGCAAGCAACGTGTTTTTGCGGCGTGCGCGCTTCTTCGCGGCGGCGACGGCCTTCCTTCCCCCTTTTTCGCGCACACGCGTGTACATATTTCTTCGTCAACTTAATCGCGCCGACTCGTGGCTCTAGCTTCCTTCTCCCGTGTTGTTTTTGCCATAGTCCACTGGCACATACGTGTGTATGGTCGCTGGATATATTCTCCTTTCTTGCTTAGGGTCGATATATTTATATACACACAATATATATATATATATACACACACACATATATATATATATATATATATGTACATATACACGTATATATTCAAGTCTTTTTATTAATTTTTGTAGTATTTATTTGCGTTAAAGTGTTCAGGTTTTGATATCGGCACAGGTGCGCTCTATCCGCAAGGACTTTCAATATTGGTCGCGTATAGATTATTGGGGAAAAATGTCGCAAAATATATCAAAAACAACGTATCGATGTTGCGATAGTATCAAATCATTACGTGGCAGATCGATGTAAACGTTCGGTGTGGTCGGTGGTACCGGAAGCAATATCCTGGCGCGCAGGAGCTTTCAGTCGAGTAGAAGACGATTATGTAACGAGTCGTTTCTTCGACTAGTATAAATATTCGTGGAACGAAACGCCGTTGTTTTTTTCTTAAAATTAATATTTTCTTTTTAATAGAAAATCGTATGACTTTATTTAAAAAACATATATTTCCAATTAAATTTTATTTCGAAGCGGTGATGACTCGGCTGTCTTTCTCAGAGCCGGATTCCTCTTGTGTCGTATTCATCGACCGGCTGCAGCAATAGTTGACAATAGCATTTGTCTGACATCGCCGTGTGCGATGTGCGCGGCTTGAACCACGCGATTTCTCGTGACGTTCACGAGCCTCTCGTCCTCATGAACGAGGGTTCGTAGCCGGCGATCGACGCCGTTACTGTCATGGCTCGCTCGCTCGATAGCGCCAAGGGTTGATAGTCCGCATTGATCCTGCGGGAGAACTTGGTATCGCAAGGTTAGGTCGCTGCTGCTCGTCGATCGCAACCGAGATCGTAGTTTCCCCGCGCGAGCGTAATTTTACTCGATTTCGCCGAGTCACACTTCGAATTACACGTATACAAATCGAATCGTTCTTCGATCTTGCTTTAGAAAGAGGAGGGTTTAGATCGAGGGCTCGAAACAGTCACGTCTCAGGTTATTTCTTCTATGTAATTTAAAGTGATTTAAAAGACGAATAAAAAGTTGTCTCAGGTCAGGATATAAAAAGTTTTTTTTTTTGAAAAAGTTTAATTTTGATCTGAAAATTGTTGTTGGTTTTTATTACTTTTCCGTTTTTCGTTTCAAGAATCACATCGATTGCAAACATGAAGTAATTTTGCGACTTCTCGCACTCGAATCGTAACGATTTGCAACGCGCATTATTCAACAAAAGATATAAGATAAGTTACGCTATGCAGGATAGATTGTTCGCCGCTGGGCTCGTTTAGATCCGCGCTTCTTTTCTTTCTGTTACACATAGTCCCGGCTTATTTTAGAGATGCGTCATCCGGTAAACACGATTCAACGACAATCTACGCTAGCGATCTACTACGATGAGAGTAAACGGCAAGTTTACTCGGATTACAGCGTATTTTTGAGGTATTTAACGGTCCATCAGATTATTTAAATGCGAACAACACATGTTCACCGAATCGTCGGAAACGATGGAATATATGTTGAAACCATTGAAATTCCATCGAAAGATATTAATACTGCGACGACCAAATTGACAAAGAGAATTATTGAATTTTATTTATTTATTTTTTTTTGTTATGTCAATTGTTTTAAAATACATATTGCTTCGTATTCTGTACATGCGAAAACTTTGTGCGACAAGGATTTGCTTACAAGCTTATTTTGATGATATCAAAGTGTGATGAACGCTACTTTAGGCCCAACTACTCATTACTCATTGTCGCGTTTCACCCTCTCTGTCTCTCTTTTATGCTCGGAATCGCGATGACGATTCAATCGCGTGCACGCGTTTGCCTCGCAATCGCGGATAATCCGATCGCGACCATTTATCTTAACGCTGTCCGTTGCTCAGAAGAAGATCGCTGAACTTGGAGCTGCCATCGATAAAGTTTTTGTTATTGGAATTGTATGATGTACATACGCGGATACATTTATACATGTACGACGAATCTTCAATAACAATTTTCTTATAAATATATGAAATATACGTAGCATTTGTCATTGCGAAGATAAAATTCTGTTTTCTTTTTGTTTTTTTTTACAAAAGCCGATTGTTATTCGCACGCAATAAAATCCTGTCGAATATCCCGGAAGTACATCCCGCAATAAAGAATCTCGATCGCACTCGTCTCGCGCCCGAGTACACGAGTACTCGTGGATTTTAGATATTCGCGCTAACGACTCTCTCTCTCTTTTTCTCGCGCTCGTGCGCTTACCGCTATTTTCAACGATCTTCTCCGAAAAGTATCGAGGTGGAGCGCGCGCGAGAGATAGAGAAGCGCGGAAGGAGAACGCAAAAAAAAGGGAAAAAAAGAGAGAGGATCCCATCAGGGCGCGCTACGGCGCGGAGGAGTCAGTGTCCTTTAAGTAAGTTAGGCGCCTGCGCGAATCGACGCTGGAAATTCTCGACCGGTGGTGGTCCTGCGGCCATGTGGTGGGTGACGATAGTAGGGGCGGATATCGGTGGGCGCCGTTTCGCGAGCGCGGATGGTGTGTGTGTATGCGCGCGCGCGCGCATGTTCTTGTACGTGTGAGTCTGTATGTATATGTGTGTATATGTGTGTAACTTTTGCGAGCGCGCGCGCGCGCGTTCGAGCAGGCGGGGGGCGGATCGGGTGGAGGGTTAATAGGACGTTGGCGCCACGGCGGCGGCTCCGGGAAGCGCGGCCACGTGCGCCCGCTATCGAACGGCCGCCACCCCCCGAGCCCGTTCTACCCACCACCCACCCTTAGCCTCGTCATTCCCCCGTGTCACCTACCGCCTCCGATCCCCGCCGGTACCCGTGCCAACCCCATCCCCGACCGCCTCGCTTCATCTCACCCTCTCCCGTTTCTCTCCCCGTTTATCCCCGCGTCACCGTCACGTCGCACACACCGCTATCACACCGACACCATCACCACTACCATCGCGAACAACCCACCACTACCATTACCTCTACCACCACCCTCTAACCCTTATACACGCCGCGCTAAACTATGGCGCGTATATAGGTACGTATCGTTATGTACATCTACGTATATGGACGTATATACGCTCGGTATACGCGCGGCTCTCCCGTACACAGCTGTATCTCAGAATGAGCTGGATATATCGCGCGCGCGAGAGAAGTCGCTGAACACGAGGTATACAGTTTATGCCATTACCTACGCCCCCGCGCCGCCGAATTTCGTAGGGGCTCTTTTCGTGCGGCGACACGTAACGCGCCGCGCGCCTCTCTCGCTGAGAGAGAGACGATCGGCCGCTCCGCTTCGGCGGCGACGGCCTCGCGAGTTTACGTCAATTTTCATTTAGCGGCATTTTCGTTTTCGGTCATCGAACGCCACGTAAACTCGAATGACAAATCGTCGCCGCTCGCGAGCGTAATTATACCCGTCGACGCGTTTTCCATTCTTAGATCCTCCGTACAGAACGAACGTTTCCGCATTCGAGCGATAAGTTAAGTTAGGAAGAAAAAAATGCTCTTTATAGTCTTTATATTGTAAACTTTGCGTATAATATTAATGAAGAGAGTACGCGTTGGCGTTAGAGAGACAACCCTCAATAACTCTTCCTCTCTCTCTCTCTCTCCTGTCGTAACTTAGCTTGATTGAACGTAAGATAATGTAACTACGGTTGAACGGCTTGTAATAATAGTCTTTTAGAGAAGCCTCCGTATATTTTAGTTAAATATCACTTTTTTGTTCATTGAACGTGAACTTCGGTAATTTTGACGATTACTCAGCGCGAGAAATTAACGAAAGAATAAAATTTATTAATTTTCTCCGATACTATTCTCTTACTATCTATTTTCTCTTTTTTTTTAGTAGGTATCCAAAAAAAAAGAAAGAATCGAAGAATAATGACGAAGAATTAAAACTGCACTTATCGAGTGATCACGTTCACTGACGCATTACGCGAGTATCTTATTCGCATTCAGTGTAACTGCTTCGTTCGTACGTAATGACCGTAATGGTTGCGCGTCGAGTCTATGCATCTTCTCGCCTGGACGCGATTACATCAAGTTGATCCCCGTAAAACGGGGTAGATGCGAGAAATTGGAGTGTCAGTCGCCGAGAGAGAGAAGGCAGGTTCTCAGAAAGCATTGAAAGTTTCTCTCTCTCTCTTTCTCTCTCTCTCTCGGTTTCTTCAAAACGAAATACGGGACGCTTTCTTCCATCAAGAGATAATCATATATTTGAGCAAGTGTGCGTGGTCGCTCGACAAAATCTTTGGTTCATCGGTTCCGTTCTCGGTTTGTAGCTTAACGCGACATGGTTCGGTTCGACAATGTTTCGCGTCGATAAATATACATGATTAATTCGAAGGAAATAGCACGCAAAACGCGATTTTGCAATTACATTGAGAGTTTAATTTTTTCTTATTAGTGACTTTTACGCCAGTTTTAGTATTTCTCGAAAAATAAAAAACTCAATTTCTACTCACTGACAGTTCATCATTATCGATAGTTATTTTTTCAAAACTCGGAACTTCGTTATCGAAAGTTACTCGCAAAGGAACATCAACCGATCTCAGTCTCTCGAAGGTATGCGTGTCTATGTGCGTGTTCACATATACTATTAAAAGTTGCTCCTGTAGAATAAAGTTCTCGACCGAACACTCATCAATAATTACTCACATTCATGTGTCCGCTAACTCGTCGTAACTGTCGCTCTCTCGGGGGACAAAACTCTCGAGTGTTCGCCGAAGCCGAAGAACAACATGGAAGCGGGAATAAGCTCGCGATCCACATTCGTGAGCGCGTCATGTAGCTAGTTAGTCGAAGTGCATTTTTTTTCTTTCTACATGTCAACGGAGAACGGATCAACCCTCTCCGTTTGTGCATCAGAGTGAAGCAGTAAGAGAGAGAGAGAGAAAGAGAGAAAGAGAAAGATAAGAGCTAGAGAAGAGATAACGAATAACGCGTGCACGTAAGAGAAGGAGAAAGAATCGCGGAGGGGTGAGTGTAGGGAGCGCAAGACGTCAACTGGAGATGGACGAAGGGGGTTACGTGAGAGAGAAATCGCCTCCGGTCGGCTGAAGCTGGCAACTAACGAGTAACAATCTCGCGGTTATTTGCTTAATGGCGCTTACTGTTGCTGGTCTCCGCAGTGACTAGAGATGGCCGTCTCTAATTGCTAACGTGAACCTCAAACCGGTAATAATAATTACCCGTTGGATAGCTCCGTGTTATGTTACGCCGATCTCTCCGGGCAAGAGAGTCATCGGTCTTCCTTGTCGAAAAAAAAAAACAAATTACCGGAGAATAAAGGGGAGGATGATGCTGATTATCATCAAAGTATATAGCTACAATCGATTATCGTCGACGTTTTTTCGAAATTTTTAACATACAGTAGCCGTTGTGGTTCTCGACACAAAAATATATAAAACGTATCACTACATTTGTTTATACATCTGCTAATTTCCAACAACAAATGATGTTTGATACTATTATTTTATATTGAAAAAAAAAATGCGTCCTGCCAGATTCCTTTTGCATCTCTCTCTCACTCTCTCTCTCTGCTTTCATAATATTGACGTTGTAAAATAGAGCGTTCTTTAGTTTCAAATTGCAACGATATCGCTACGCGATAGAAATGCGAACGCTA
The DNA here is from genome assembly GCA_014825475.1 of Pseudomyrmex flavicornis. NCBI lineage: Eukaryota > Metazoa > Arthropoda > Insecta > Hymenoptera > Formicidae > Pseudomyrmex > Pseudomyrmex flavicornis. Next base: position 28,641 of record QVNW01000334.1, on the reverse strand, counting down.
ATGAACGAAATAAAGTTCATCTTTGCGTCTGTATATTATGTGAAATAACGCTCGATACATGTTGATTAAATTCCGGTCTCTGTATCACATGGCCGGGAGAAAATCATATGTAAGAACTTTTAACGTAATATAGAGCGGATATATAGAATTCGTTTTCAACTCGTTCCCTCCCCCAAAATAACCGCTAAAGTAAAATGAGGGCACGGCCCACCTACGCCTCTTGTGTGTTCGGGAGGAATAATGTTTTAGTAACGTTTATGAGAATTCCAAGGAAATATCACGTGCTCTTCGCTGATATAACGGTCCCGATACAAAAGGTCAAGTTAATATACCCCGAAATCGACACTGCAGTCCACGCGCGGTATTTCAAAGCTAGTTACTACTTGCGTAATGAGTACGCGTCCTTCTCTTTTTCTCTCTCCCTCTCTCCCTGTTTTTGAGCGGAGCGAAATTATTTTCATCAGCTAGACGTTCATCATCGCGCCAGCACGAATTTGCAAATTTTCCATAGCTGCTCTTCAACGGGATTCGTTTTGCCCCGGTTCTACTACGGGCGTAAGCGACTTTTCCCATACACCTGCGCATTTACCACCGCGCACCTCCCACCCTCTTCATTTCCCGCCTCCTCCTCCAACCTCCCCTTCCTTCTGCCTCCTCTCTCTCCTCTCTCTTTCACATACACATTCACATACACACGCCGACCTATCTCTCCTCGCTATGGCAATTTCAAAAAAGTGCATTTTTCAAAAAACCATAAGACTAAACTTCTCCTAACTGTACTCCTCCTCCAGCGGGTTGAAGAAAATCTATACGCCGGATGGAAACTGGGCGCGGAACGTTCTACGGTCCGATTCAGAAAACATCCTCGCTTTCCCTTTAAAATAAGACTACGCTCGCTCGATGTGAACATTGACTTTCGCGTAAAACGTGATTTTTTTTTTTTTTTTTTTTTACATTTCCAATTGTACTCGCGCGTTTCTTTATTCTAAATTATAAAAGTATGATGTAGCGATAGAGAGACAGATCGAACGGTAGATCACCCCTTTCTGTTCGTTCGTTTTCAGGGAAGATAATTTACATTCGAATCGGACGGAGCCACGAGTTTTCGGAGGGACGCTTTTCGCAGCGGTCGCGTAATTTCGGCTTCGCAGTGAGAGAAAGAGAGAAAGATAAAGACAGAGGGAGAAAGAAAGAGAGAGAAAATTCCGCTCGCTCGCCTGGTTCATTCGACTCGGCAAAAGCTTTCGGCGATAGCGTATGAAGCGGCCTGTACGCAGAAGCGTGTGTTTGGAGGGGAGCGTGGGCAATCGGGAGGATTGGCGAGGCGAAGGGGTTACAACGCGGTGTGCGCTGTTGGCGAGTGAACGTTGGCGCGGTGCGACGAAACGGGGGAGATGCGCGGCAACGGGAAAAGGACGTCGAGCGTGTAGTCGAACAAGGAGGGAAGGCATTACTCGTGCATGGGGCGTTACCACGGAAACCCCTATTCGTTCTCCATCCCTTCGCTCGCTCGTCAGGCTGCGCGAGAGAACGAGGGAATGAGAAACGGCGGGGGGCAGTGGAGAGGGAGACGGTGACAGAAATAGAGGGACCGAAAGGACGACCGACAGAGAAAAAGGACAAAGCGCGCGCGAGATAGAAAGAGAGAGAATGTGAGAGGGATGAGGAGTAGTGAGTTGGCCGCATGAGTCGGTCGTCGGTGAGAGAAAGAGAGGACGAGTAAGATAGAGAGAATGGGAAAACGCGAGACAGAGAAAAAGAGATAGGGTGAGAGGGAAGAAGAACGAACGATAGGGCACGGCGACTGGTGGAAGCGAGAGAAATGGCAGCGCGATATCGAGAGGGGAGTGGGTGATGAACGAAGCGTGCGGGAGTAGGACGGGGAGCGAGAGGACGTTTGTTGGAGGAAGATAGCGGGCAAATGCGGAGCCGCCAGTGCAATCAACCCGTTGCCCACTCGCGAGGGTAAAACTATCCTGAAGTCAGACAAGGATACGTATATTGCGGAGGGAGCCTTGTCGCTATATACGTGTATATATATGTATTTATATATACATACATATATATATATATGCATTTATATAATGTATACATATATATAGTATATATTTTATATATATATATAATATATATACACATATATATACTATATATATTATACATATACACGCGCGCGCGTGGGACGTCGGGTAAGTAGGAGTTGTAAAGGGAGGGAATGAGCGCGCAGCGAGCGAGATAGAGACTGAGGGTAAAAGAGAAACGAGTGCTCTCCTCGGAGTGGAAAAAAGACCAGACGAAATTACGAGATTAGATGCCTGCTACCTGTAACGAGAGACTACCTCGATAAAGCAGCGCGCGCTCTGCGTTAAAGATCCCCGAAACTATCATTCACGCGTGCTTTTTTAATTCGATCCGCGCTCGCGACAACGATCCTCGACGAGTGCTGTCTGCTCGTGATATGGGAGAGATCACTTTTGAAATGCGGTTGTGAACCTCCTTCTCTTTTTCCCGAAAGATAATTCCAACGAAATTATTTGTCTTGTAGCAAACAAACGGCGAAGGATGTGGGAGGAAAAACAGGGTCATCGCCCATCCACTGTCCTGCGTTAAATCCATTTCGGTGTCGTAATTGTGAAAACTTTGTTCTCTCCCTCCACACACACACACACACACACACACATCGGAGAATATCATCGACGTTTCTCTCGCGCACAGTATTTTGAGCTACGCCCGAGTAGATGAAGAGTCTGAACTCAGTTCAACGGAAAAGTCACTTCCCCGGTAGATCCCTTCCCACCCCAACACACAGTCAGGAAAATAATCGAGAAGAGAACCGAGAAAATAGCGTCCTTCAATTGCGCGAGAGAAAGCTGAATTAAAAACGTTTCTGTTGTTGTGATTTCGAAACAAATGTGTTGTCGATATTATTAACGAAAAAAGAAAATCCCCACGTAAATGTGAATTGAATTAGTTGGTAAATCTACAATAAATTATAAATTAACTTTGAAAAGTAGAATGTGTGCGATTCATAGATCTTTATTACGGCTTAATTTTCAGAATTTAATACAAACATTATTTTGATCAAATTATTTAATATTGATATTCCGCGCTTTCTTTCTCTCTTTCTCTTTGTAATATTTAATCTTAATTTTACGAAAATCTCGTGCAACATACAAACGAATAATAAAATGAGAATCGAGGGGACCTTTAATAGTTGAGAAAGACTTTATTCGATTTCGAACCGATTATTACAGTGACATTATCGCACATTCCGAGATTTCGTCTCAACATAATTATGCGCGAAATCTGATACATTGCCGAACTTGAGGTTTCTCTAATGTATGTTCCTATTCCATCAAATATGCGAACCCGTATGCACATATGTATATATCTCTATATACGCATATGTGGATACGATGTTAAACTCATGCGCGAGGGTGTCGGAGCTTTCGTTCCTCGTGGCTGTTGCTGGTAAAGGCGCAGTTGCTCTATTCTCTTGAAACCAGTTTTCCTCCACATGACGGTCGGAGAAGGGCAGACGGAAAGAACGAGAAAGAGAGAGGCGCTGAGAGAAAACGAGAATGAGACGGAAGAAGTGAGCGAACGAGCGAGCGAGCGAGCGAGCGAGCGAAGTAAAGAAGAGAAAAAGAAAGAATGAGAGAGTGAGATGCCTCACGTGTATGTATACCCGCATACACACATATACACTCACACACTCTCTCGCACACGTTATTCCGTAAGTGCGTGCACGCACACACACACGCTCACGCGCGCGCGCGCGCGCGTACGTCAGCTAAACTAGAAAGTTGCTCCGGTCGACGTCGTCGGCCGAAGAAACACCGTTCGAGAGCTAGAGCTACCTTCCTTTCGAATTTCAACCGCGAATATTTTCTACGTATAAACGCCGCGTTGCGCCGTACGCCGTATAACGCGCCGGACATGCGCGCAAACCCGCCCGGAGAACTGCAAAATTCGATCGGCGCGCGCGTTCGCGCCCGCTCGCTCGTACGATTCTCTCTCTTGCCACGACGACCACGATACTCTAGTCCTACGTATAAAACACAACGCGCGGCGATCGAACGCAGGCGTTTTCGAAAGCCCCGTGTATCCGTTCCGTCCGCGTTAACTCTCTCGCGGAGCGGAGCGGCCGGCGAGCTCGCCACGGATCGGTAGGTGCGATCGATCGAGCGTATATTTGGTCGGAAGCCAAACGATGCGCCATCGCGTATACATAATATACTCTATTGCTACATGTTACACCGGCCGTATGTATTGTACGAAGGGTCTTGTTATGCGCTTATAATATTTTGTACTTATTTTTTTCGCCTAACGTTGGAACTCATTTATGATTGTAATTAGGATCAAAGTTTGATTCTTGAGAGCGTATTAAAAAAAAAAAAAAATCAAAACTGAGAAAACATTTCTGCAAACAAAGAGAGAAGGTAACGTTTCTGCTTTTAACTTGACAACAATCTTCTGTTTCTGTAAATGAGATCGCCGCAATCTGACGAAATCGTCGGGCAATCAGCATTAACGGTATTTACGTATATTTTCGAAAGTGCGTGCGTATGTACCGTTCCGTAAACTCAAATTTCGTAACGAGATACATTGCACCCCCCTCATCGCAAACTGTATATTGAAGGAACAATAATAATATACAAGTCGCAAAGATCTTCACCCTGTGAAACCGCGGCCACACGGCAACCTCCCCCGGTTTCTTGCAAGTAGAAAGTCTGCCAGTAGAAGTATTTCGTTCTACACCGAGGCAACGGGCGACTTCCCGTCGAGGCGAGGCGCGGCGAGGCGAGGCGAGACGAGACGAGCTGAGCTGAGCTGAGCTGAAGCGAGCTGCGCCGAGGCAGGCGAGGCGAGGCGAGACGAGGTGAGGCCTCGGAGCGTGGGTATCAGCACGGAACCGAGTCTACAACGCATTAGCGCGGCGTTGTCACGTTTCGAGGTTCTCTCTCTCTTTCTCTCTCTCTCTCTCTCTCTTTCTCTCTTATGTTCTCTCGTTCTCTTTATCTTTCTCTCTCTTTTTCTTTTTCTTTTCTCTCTCTCCGTCTCTTCTTGCCGCTCGTTTCTTTTCCTCCCCCGTCCTCTCTTCGCCCCCGATGCCTAGCAGTACTGCCTCGTTCTTTCTCTCGACGTCCCTCGCCGTCGCATCGCGCGACGTTGCTGACTCGACTGGCGGGAAAACTGGCTCTTCAAACGGATTTTCCCGCGACAGACGCACACACGGCTTTCGAGGTTTCTCGCCGCTTCATCCTGGCTGATTTGTATCAGCTCGCGCGGTCATCGGTACTACAGACGCACATTATCGACCGTCATTAATTCAACGCCGGGCGCGACATTGAGTCTTCTTCGAGCGATATAATTCTGCGTTCTGTTGCGCTAGAATTTTTCAAAAATATTTCTTGCAGCCTCGCGAACAATAGCGTGACCGCGTTCGCGGAGAAAGCGACGCACACGTTTCTTGCATGTATGGTATATTTTCTCGTGCTACAGTCGAAATTACATAAACGTTGCTTTTACGTATGAAAAAATTATTAGTCTTACAGCTTAAAACTCGCGCTTCACACGCACATGTTCAAAAACCGATCTATAGATTACAAATTCAAAATGCTACGTATTTTCATTATAGGATCGTACTAATTTAACATTTTTTAATGACACGTGTATAAGTTTGAATGACAAAGAGACTAACGATCTTTTGTTTTTCTTTTCAGCATAAAACTAATGAAAGGGAAGATGTTTTGGGCCTAAAGGTAAGCAAGTGTTGCAATTACACATATATATATATATATATACAGTTATACTCTTATAGCTTAAGTAAACAGCTTATAATTTAAAAAATAATATATATTATATACAATTACGTAATTTCTTTAGTTGCCGGTAAAATAGAAAATATCACGCGGTGATAGTAAGATTTGGGGCGTTCCGATAAAAGATGTCTATTGTATTGTCTTTTGTGTCAAGCGTGACGCCACCAGCTCTCTGACTGCGCACCGCGTGAAATGGGAAGCTAATGACAGAAAACAAGAATACATTAGACAGTCCGATTCTAAGAGACTTTTCAAAATTTACCTCGAGACATACATTTCCCGTTTCTCCAGCAAAGTGCAATTTAGGAGGGACCTGTCCTTCGCAGTCTCCAACTACCGCGCGATTAACCTCGTTTGCCTCCGATATTGCGAGCGATAACCCTGACCATGGGCACTATTCGAGCAGATCGCGATTTGACGGATTAATTAAAAGGACAGAATGGTGAATTGATACAAGATAAACAAAGAGAATTGCGTTAATATACGGATATATATTTTATATTTTATACTCTTCTTTTCCCTAACGTGTTCAAACTCTCTGTTCGCTTTCTGATATCTCTCGATCGAATTCTATACAACATTAGTCACAGACATTTTAGTCGTTTTATTTTTCCTCGCGATACTCGCGCACAATGAGGTTCTTCTTATAAACAATGATATTAAAACAAAAAACCTCGCCGCGCTCTGCGAGAAGATATTTTGTGTTTTCTCTTTTCTCTCGAGAGAGACATAAGAACCATCGTACTTTTGAGAATAAACACACGAAACAGTTTTGTAGAATACAGCAAAATTCGCTAAGTTCCACGATTGTGATACACAGTCTCTCGCTTTCTGAGCTCTCTCGTCGTCTCTCTTCGAGTTGCTCCCGAGATTCGTCCGCTCGACGCGTCCTGTGACTTTGAAAATAGAAAGTCACTTTGAAAATAGGCTCCGAAATATGCGCGCCTGGTTGAACCCTCCCGTCGTCTCTCGGCTAAGAAGAAGACGAGGAAGAAGCCGATGAGAAGAGAAGGAGGATCGCGGTATGAGGACGAGGTGGCGTGCGGGGCGGATGGACGACGCGGTTTTAGACTACGGACTCGGCGCGTCGGCGTCGGGTTAAAAATAACAGTAACACAGCGGCGGAGCCGGTCCTCGTCGTCGTCTACATCGTCCACGTCGTATTTACCGCTGCTGCTTGCCGCCGCCGCTGCTGTTGCTGCTGTTGTTGCCTGCTGCTGGCTCGTATCTTCCACCGCTAAGCTCGACGGCGATATCGATGACGCTACCACGTCGTTGCGACATAGCCTTGAGCGCGCGCTGCTGCGCGTCACGCCGAAGACTAGGAGCGAAGTCGCATCGCGTTTCGAATTTTTTTTTTTTTTTGCAAGAATTCTAATGTCTCTTTTTCTCTCTTTCTCTTCGTTGACTACTCTGAGTTTTTATCGCTCCCACTCTCAGCAGTCACGTAGTGCAATAATTTCGGAGTTTCCCGTCTGAGTCTCATTCTCTCTTTCTCTCTCTCGAGGTTCACGTGATATTTGTCAGAACGAATTTACAGATCTTGATGACGAATTGTCACGTTCCTGTTTGTGCGCCAAAGTTTTGCACCGGGATAAAGCTGAACAAATTTGTTAGCGGTATATATCGTCCGTGCGCTTTTTCTGAAACAGAAATTATTTAACTCGTAACTTCTCTCTCTCCGTAATGTATTCGCAGACTTGCAGGCGTAAACTTGACAGACGAGATCTGTCACAGTCTTTTCCTCTGTCATCAGTCATTTGCTTGTTAGTAGTCGTCGTTGTAAAACAAACGCGAGATAGTTTTGCTATTTTGAATTTACAAAATATTTTCCGCAGTATTCGCCAGATTAATATCTTCGCTATCGACTTGTTATTTATTAATTGCGCGAGCGTCGTTTTATTTATATTTAAGAATGTGAAAATCCACGTTCACACGAAAGCGGACGTTTTGAAACTCATCGAGAACCGCTAGCAGCTGTTAAAACGTTAAATATAACAGTATCGATATTATATCTAACGATTGTTCATTCACATATCGTGAATCGAGATTCGAGATCTCGACGCCGCGCGCGATCAACGGATTCTCTTCGCAACGGATGAGACAAATTTTATTTTCGTATTCCGCGGTGGCGTCCCGCGACCCCGATGCCACCGTCTCTCACATGCCACCCTCTCTCTGTATATCGCGCATGCTGGCCTAACGCCGCGGCTGACACTCGTAAATTCACAAACCTCCTCGCGCTATTGCTTCGGGACGCTTCGATAATCGCGAACGTCGCGTGCCGAACAGACAGATTCCGAGGCGCAAGTACATTCGACGGAGAGTTCGCGCGCTCAACAACATTTTCTTCTCGCGAGAGGAGGAGACGTGTGAAATTATTTCACAACTTATTATTTCTAATAAAAGCCCGTCTTTATTAATAAATCAGTTGCAATTTCGCGCGAAAACTGCCACGGCGCTTGGAATAATTGCGAAAGCGCGCGTTGTTTTGAGCGTGCGATTTCGCCCGCTCGTTCGAGCAGCATGCGGCTAGGAATAGTCCGGACAGGATACGGGAACAGTTACCGACATTGGCGTCAGGGCCAACGTTACCCGAGGCGATCGGACAAGGACGGTACCGCTACGAGCAAAGATCTTCTTCCACTGCTCGCATCTTTATCCTCCCGCAGGAATTCGTGACGCGAAAAATCACGTTTTTCCTACGCGGGAATTCACTGCCGATTCCACACGCAGGACGTTGCGTGTCCCACTACTACGTGGCGGACCGAGCCTTACGGATCTTTGGGAAAAGCGAGAAAATAACGCGGCGAAGTCGTTCGCTCGGAACGGATGCGATATCTATCGGCACATTCGCAGAGAAAGGCATATCGAGGCTTCCTGCCTTCGATACTTTCCGATGGATTTGAAGTTGATTCTCTTGTAGAATATTCGAATACGCAATATATACAGCTTCTCTTTTTTTTTTCTTTTTTTTTTTTTTCATTTTACATCTTAAAATATCTCTTTGCTTCTCTCAGATAAAACGTCCGTTCGAAATGAAATAAAGTTCTTATTCGTGTCTGTTCGTCGTCAGTTTTCGGACGTAACGCGATTAAGCCGCGATCCGAACCGCGCTGTATTCGAGGCATTACATCGCGAATTGTCTCCGCCGACAAATAGGCGAACTCTCATTTCCATGACTAATATTCGTCCGATCCAAATATTGGCAACGCGCGATCGATCGGGGGTAAATAAAGCCCGCGAGGCGAGCCCCCTTCCCCGTTGACGTCGAGAATCGGCAATGATATAGGATGACACTCTTAGATCCGACCAAACGTACGGGCGTGCGGAGGTCGTTGAATCCCATTAAGCGGTACCTCTCTCGCCGATCGTTTCTGCTGCCGACCACCTGTACGCCGACGTTCTTTTCGACCGATGTCTCCGCATCCGTGTCTCCCCTTACTCCTCCCGTGCAACACGCGCTCGGCACGATGTTGCGTCGACGAAAGAGGAGGTAAACCGTTCAGGATGAGAGCGATTATACTCTTCATCGTCGTCGTCGTCGTCGTCGTCGTAGTAGTCTTCTTGATCGTCTACATCGTCATTGCAGTTGAATATCGCACACGGCTAGAATATTGCATTCTCCTTTTCTCATGTAGCTAATGCGGCCACACCTTTCACCAACACCCAGTCTGACGGGCTTCGGCCCGACCAGCGCGTACGCTACCTAGCTCAGCTAGGTTAGAGCTGGATGACTTGGCTTTGCTTGCGATCGGAACAGCCAGGCGCGGTCGCACGACTCGCTCGCTCGCTGCGGCTGTATGACGACTATTCGCGCGCGTCTTGAGAGTCGTCTAACAGTAAAGTCTTTCTCTCGCTTTGTTCCATCGTCGCACGGCTCCGACAATCGGAGAGATAGAGAGACGCCTTGCAGAATTTTCATTATGATCTCACGTTACTTACGGGAAGTAAGCGAGCGAGTACTGTTCTGACGATTTCAAAAAAATTATAACTCTTGAAAAATGCGCGCTCTTACGTTTCGCGGATATTTAAAACGAATCGCGCGATCGAAAAAGTAAACCAGTTGGAATGGTTGATGCTCAGATTTGAACAGTTCGAACAGAACCGATGAATCGATCGATTCGCAATATCCGAAATAACTCGAGAGAAGCTTAAATGTCAAGGAAATTTTTCGCGCAAACGTCATTATCGCACACAGCAGCTAAATTTTTCCCCCTCGAGAGGGAAAAAAGACTATGAGTCTTTAAATATACAAAATGAAAAAGTTTTTACATATTGTACTCTTTTTATCTTTCAACGGCTTTTGCAGTTCACTTTATTAAGTGTAACCTTAGTTCTTTAAAGTCTTTTACGGATTATAATAATACAATAGTATGGCATTTCTCAAGAGCTTTACAATACTACAAGAAAATCTCCAAAGAATACTTAAGTTTATGCGAAGGTTCAGGCATTCCTAAAAGTTTCAGGGTTTTCGAAAGGTTTCTTTCCGAGTAGCTGTCGTATATAATTCCTAAAGGTTCCGTTCTCTTTGACTCTTCCGCGTTTTTTTTTCTTTTCTAAATCTTTTCGAATGTTTTGAATCGTTATTGTTTTATACAATTTTTATTTTCACCGTCAAATTTTTTATTACGAAGATTCTTATCAGATCTTCTGTTTCATTTTTCACCGTCATGTTTATTTTTCGTCGTCATTTTTCATCGTTTTCCTCTTTTCTCTGTTTTTTGAATCATGTCATAAGAATATCCGTCAGAAATTAAAACACAACATTTTACAACTTTAAAAAAGCAAAAAATAATACACAGTCTTATGTAGCGTTATTGTTTGAAAATATCGTCTAATAAGAGCTTATCTCACTTTTATTTTTGCAGTAGAATATTACGCAATCGCTCGGGATCTAATTAGCTAATTGGCATAGTTACGTTATCGCGATAAAGCGCGAAGTGTCTCGGCAACGAAATAATCAGCCGATCGTCCTGCGGGATCCTGTTCGCTCTCGCAAGAGCCGGCAGAGCTGGCTGAAAGGGTCTTTTTCTGCCGCTGCCTCGACGATTCGAACAAAAAGGGCCGAGTCCTACCCGGGGACCTTCGGCATAAAAGATTCCAACCCTCGTTCCCTTGTCTCCCTTTGGGTGGTGTGTAGGGTACTCAACCCTAGAGTCCAAATTCAACCTGGTCTTTCCAGCCTTCGCTGGATAGTTCAACCATGAGACTTTCGGTGTGTCATTGCTCGTACACTACTGCACGCTGATTGTTTCTATTATTCTCGAGTGTATCTGCGTTACGTAGTAGAGACATTGCTCGAAAGACAAAAATAGCAAAACATCGCGTTCTTTCATTAATTAAAAACTTTCGGAAAGTCACTTATCTTAATAAGATCTCTCTCTCTCTCTCTCCCCCCTCTCTTTTCTTTAATACATAGAAATATAAAAAACTATTGTACGATATATATATATTATACAATATGTTAAAATGAAAAAGAACGTAGTGCAGTTGAGAAACTTTTCGTTTCTTGCAATATATATTTTAAAGTCTTCGTTCGAAAAGCATAGACTATATATATATATATGTATCCTTTGCGTCTTTGTGAAAATGTTTCTTCTTTACAAGCAGACAGAGCTGAATGAGAATCTCTGAGTTTTTATTGTCGGTTCTTCACGAAACCTTGCCATGGTGCGCCCTTACGTCCGACCCTCGTCAAGACATCGTGACCCAAGCACGGACTATCGTCCGTATTTCTTACCTGGGTCCAGGTATTGGACAAGGCCCAGGCCCCCCACAAATAGGTAAGGGACTGCTTTCCCGACATGCATCGAATTCTTGGTGATTTCGAAGCTTTCAAACGTGACTAGAGGGAAAGAACGTGACTAGAGGCACAAGACAGATTTTGGTTAATTTGTGCGCTAAACAGCATAAACTTATCATTATGAATGCAAAATGAGCCGGCTGCTCTAATGATGCAATAATTATCGTGAGTCATTTAGACTTCATTTATTAAAATGTAAAATGCAATGTATGTAAATGTGTTCGTTAAAAATAAAACTTTGAAAAAAAAGAGAGAGAGAGAGAAGGAAATTTAATTAATTTAATATAATTTTCCATGATAATTTTATCGCTGTGAAATAAATCAATCTCACAAATTGATCCAACGATTGATTGAAAATACGCTCAGTAATTCTACTCCAAGACAAGCCTCAATGCTGTATAAAGTATTCTCGCCTACGATTTAGTACCAAAACTGCTCGTAATTTAGTGCGCGTTCTTAGTCACACGTCGATTCATCGCTCTCGCAAGTGGAGAGCGTTCGCATATGCGCGAACCAGACGCGTGTCCATTGTTGACCGTCCGGCACCTGCTACGTACGAACTGTCCACTTGTCTTTTTCCTCTTCTCTCTCTCCTTCGAGTGTCCCACGGACATCGTAAACTTCATCCCGCGCGCCTACTCGTCAGGCACGAACAGGTTTCGCGCGCGCTCTTGCCTCACTCGTTTCGATCTCTCTCTTTTGCTTAACTCTTCCTTCATTTCTTTTCTCTCTTCGTCTGTTTTGCTTCATCTCACTAACGTGAACCTTAGGTGTTCTATTTTAACCCCGTCGTCCGTACAAAAAAAACATGGGGGGGGAGATTTCACGATTCGCTCCGTTGCCATTTCGCAGTCGATTAAAACAGGTGGAAATACGTTCTCATTGTTAGTATATTTGTTATTTAATAGGCGTTTTGTGTGATATTGTAACACTTGCAAAATACTTTATTTAAATTACAATGGGATTACTGAAAACTTAAACTGCTCGTTTTAACACGCTTCTGTTGTATGGTGTCGAAAAAAATAAGCCAAAATTTGTCGAAGAACCCACGGCTGACAGAACAGTCTATATCGATAAAACACCTCGCATGTCATTCAGCAAGTGTATATTGAGCACGGTATCCCGAGATAAACTGCTTTACAGCTTTACCGTGACTGATCACACCGTTCCATTCATAGACGAGTCAATCGATGAGTCTCTCTCTCTCTCTTTCTCTCTCTTTTTCTCTCTTACTCTCTCTCTTCATCGAAATCGAAAATATATGAAATAAAAACCTCGCGAGTCCACATGACGCTGAGTGACGCACACGCTAAAGGGTGAGAACAGAGGAAGGGAGAATATGGGGCTAGGGTGGAACGAGGAGGAAGGACGTAGCGCGTAAGCAGGAAGACGCCACGCTGAAAAATCCGGCGCAGTGCAAAAAATGTATCGGAAAGGGAGAGTGTATGTACATATATATGTGTATATATACACACACATACACACCCCGACACTCCCACGCGAAGGGATGGCCCACCATTGCCCGACATATGGCCCTCTTTTTCAGCCATCGCTGCCGCATGCGTCTCTGCTTTCCCACACGGCGAAGGTACAGCCACCCGCGTGATCGTGTGTATGTGTGTGTGTGTATGTGTGTGTGTGTGCGTGCGCGTATGCACGGCGATGCCCGCACGGATGCATCCGTCAAGCTGTTTGAGTTCTCGATGGAACAAAGGGGAAGTTTGCCTTGACGCGAATCGCCTCCAATGAGTCGAGTTTGCTTTGATTTGTTAAATTTTTAAATGTAAAAATTTTTAATATTTTTTTCTAAAATCTATTCACCACAAATTTGTAACAGTTTATTTGTCTTTTTCATTAATTTGTTCGAAAAAACTTTGCCACTTTTTAGACGTACGTTGTTTTAATATGTATATAAATTATCAACGAGTCTCTTCTACGAGATATTTACGATTTAATGAACTTTGCTACGTTACTGTACTAATTTTGCAGTTAGAGTGCATTCGCCACATGGTTCACGGTCGAAGTATTCTCACTGTCGTCCAAACAAATTGAGACATCACGAGGGATACGCGCAAACCTTTGACTCCAGCAGAACTGGCACGGACCAATTAACGTCCTCCAGGGTGACATTTTCCGTCGCCTTATTTCGACGATCCTGACGTCCCTTTTCCTCCGATTTCCCAGGTCCCTCTTTTTCTAGTTTCTTCGTTTCTGCTTCTCATCTCGGCTCGCCCTCTCTTTCGCCGGCGTCTCTCAATTTTCCGTCCTCGAATTTTTCGTCCCCTCTCTCATTTGCTTTTTTTTTCTCTCTCTCTCTCTCTTCTTCCTCTCTCAGCCTCCCTCTCGATTCCAGTCCCCACCTAAGTCCCCGGTTTTCAGAGAGTAGAACCCTTCGTTCAGAACACCGCAGATGTCGCGCGCCCCTATAGATAGTATCAGTAGCTCTCAGTTTGGAGTTTTACGCAAAAAAACCACGTGTCCTTAGTCAGAATTCGCAACATTGTTGTAACGTAAAAACGGTTCTCAACACACAGAAAACCTTTGTCTACTTCTTTTTTATAAAAAAAATGTCACATATATATTATTGTCCACATGTGCGATAATATATAATCGTAAAAAATTTAAATACATAATCAGGAAGAAAGATTTTTATTATCTTTCTTTTTGTATATTATGTAAAATATAAATACATATGTACAATCTTGCGTAAAGTCAAAAAAATTGCTGTTTTATTTCGTTACATCGAAAATTCCGAATCCGGATAATTATAGTCCGTTTAATTTTTAAACAAAAAATTGTTTATACAAAAAAGTCGTTTTGACTGTTGAAATCGGCAATTAGAAACAAAAAGAAGATCGATATATCGATATGCGATGTATATCGATATGCGATATATATATCGATATGCGATATTATGATGTTTGCATAGACAAATCTTATTCCTGCTCAAAACGCTACTTAGCAAATGTCATTGCGTACAACTGTTTTTTAATCGCGTGAGATAGAAGTGTTATGAAATGCTTTCCGAGAAAACGTGCACGTGCGCGCTTATCGAGCGCGAATGAGATAATCGTGGATCGAACGAGAGGAACGAATGAGAGGCACTGGGGACCAGGGGAGCCGACCCTCCGTTTTCGGGCGACCTTCCTTTATTCATCCCCTAATGTAGGCCCGACTGACGCGTAGACCTCTCCTCCTCGCCGCTCTCTGTATATAGGGTAGGATATCCCACCGGTCGGGAGGCATATATACGCGCGTTATGTACGTTAGGTACATAGAGAAGGGCGCGCGAGTAGGTATCTACGTGCGGGAGAGATCGCCTACGCGCTTTCGAGCGAGCGGGGTGCCTCGGGGGTTGGCGGAGAAGTGAATGAGCGAGCCGGCGTCGCCTATTGGGTAGTTACCGTCGAGACGCATCGAAACAACCCCCCGTGTTTCCCCCCTCGAACCACAGTCCCTTCTACGACGGCCGATTCGTACACGTGCCCGTCGTCCCTCGGGGATGAAGCCACGCAGACTCTCGAGCGCGCCTTTCGCGCGCCCGAAGATGACGTATCATCTTTATGCCGTTCTCCTGAGCCGCGTGTCACCGAAAAAGGCCAGCGCTGTCTCGGGCTGTGTATCTGTATAGTGTTAGCCGTAGTTTTTTTTGCGGATTTAAGAACTTTTTCGAGACAGAAAAAAAACAACTTCGCTGAAATAACTTTGATCATAGAATAATATAAAATATAGTCTTGTTTGACAAAGTAAAAGTATTTTAAGAAATACGCTGGTTAATTATCTAACAGAAAAATAATTATTATATTTTGTACTAATTCTCAAAACCTTGCAACATCAAATTAATTTGTCACACAAAAAAACATTATCTTGAGCAAGTAACACGTGTATAAAATGTCATAAAGAATACAGATCAAACTGCATCTTTAATTAAATAAAAATACAAGACGTATATGTATATAACGCACGACAATTTATGTAAAGAAGAAAATAAGTGTTTCGTCTTCTGTCTGCCAAGAGAATTTTATCAATTATCCGTAATTATTCGCTGAGAAGATTGTTTTAATGGGCGCCGCGGTATGAAACAGGTCGCGCGTTCCAGGGTTGAGCAGCGGGAATAGCAGCAAGAAATTTTCGTTCTTAACGTCTTAACCGCCTTGAACGAGCGAAGTCCTTGAAGCCTGAAGCCGGTCGAGCGGCGCGACGCCGCGCAGTACAATCTTATCCACGCGCGCTCGTTGCGATAGCGCGTAGCTAATCTGCCGTGGACTTTACTCCGCTAAACTTTGTTGACGTTTGGGTCAGTCTCCAGAATAGCGACAAATTTTAACGTCAGGGGCGGTCTTCGACTGCGAAAAGTTTGTCTTTTATCATATATATTTTACATATAAATAGATTATATGTACGCACACACACACAAATATACACGACAAGCTGTTAAATATATTGTAGGTAGGTTACATTTGCGCCGCGCTAAACGTAACGATCCGGTAGAGCGATAGTGTTCCGACCTTGGCCCAGGTTCATGTAAAACCCGAGGTCCTCCGGTCGCGTTGCCGAGGACATTTGTCAAATCGGGACGTTCGATCCAGTTATATGTGCACGTGATAGCTCGTGACGAAACGGAAATGTCAGGATGCTGATGACTTTCTATATCAAAACGCGTAAGAAATAAAAAGAAAAAAGCGAGAGATATACTAACGCGTAACGATCTCTTCTTCAAGACGATCTAAAAACATGTTATTGTATATTTACTATTTATATTATTTCAGAACAATTTTGAATTTTTTTAAATTTTATACACAACACGTGTTACACCCGCGATTTAATAATTTATTAGAATTTTCCTCGCGGTCAAAAAATATTTAATCTCGGAAAAATTATTTAGTCTCAGAAATTAAATTGCAAAGGAATCTGCGAAATTAAAAGTAAAAATAAATCAACTTGAAATCTCTCATCGAAAACAATTACGCGAGGTGCATAAAATATATAACGTGGGAAGAGAAAGCAAGACGATGTCGCAAGTAACACACTAAATATAACTTTTAAGAGACATACAAATGTATAATAAATAAGTGTCTAAAAAGGGAACTTGTTCCTATTTAGTTAAAAAAAAAAAAAGCGGAATTCTTTCCGTAACTCGTTCTCCGTGCAGATTTGCGTGTCTTCTCGTAAAAATACTTTCCATCCACGCACGAGAGATAGAGAGAGAAAGATATATAGAGAGAAACGCAACCGAGCGAGTCCTTTCGACATATTCCGCTCGCTCGCATCGCCCGGAGCTCGCCTTGTTGTTGCCTCGTCCGATAGCGGCGTGCTCCGGCTGTTTGTGCCGTCTCGCAATTTCTCCGCGCGACGCCGCCACCGTCGAGTCCCCTTTCGAAAATAACACACGGCCGGTTGACGTCATGCTGTCATGACCACCGTGGCGCGCCAACGTCGCTTCGACGTTGTATGTATGTATGCGGCGCAGAAAATTCAACTCGCGCACATGTGCATGTACGCACATATATGTATAATTATATACATATATGTACATATACACACACATACATAAGAGTATTATTCATAACACACATCATATATATATATATATATATATACACACAATATATACTACCAGCTCTCTCGCGCTCGTGTTCTTCCATCGCGTGTGCGCGCGTCATCGCCGATATCAACGACAAACACACACACACACATATATACGCGCGCCTGACACATACACCGACTACTTTTATCTATCCGACGACTGGTCTCTCGGTCGACTCAGCCTTCGAAGCGCGTTTGCGCGCAGGGCCGGAAAGAAGAGTGGATTTAGAAATATGAATATATACAATATAATATATGTTAGTTAATATAAAAAGAGTCAACGCACACAACTAGATTTTCGATCATTTAAAAGTCTTATATTACAAAACTATAAGTGTATCAATGTGACTCAAGATCTCTTCTTTCCTCCATGGATTTTTTTTTTACACGATTATTTCGAGAAATAAATTCACGTAATTTGTCCGCTAAAAATTAAACGAACTTTACGAGTAATGAATCACGCATGGTCGACCGAGGATCGAGTACGTTAGGGGCGGGGGAAGAGAAAAGAAAGAAAGAGAAAAATATTGAAGTTCGAAAGAACGGGCTTTTTGTCCGTGCCTCTCTGACACATGCTGATACCACGACGTTTATCGTATCGTTAAAGTATCGTGAACGTTTTCACTAATGGAACGTTTATGGCGGCTATATTATTCAACAGTTAATGCCGGGGCCTCGATTGGTCAAATCCCCGGACCATTATATATTGTATTTAGGCTCTTGAGGTATAAAACTCGTAGGTATAACCCTCGTAAATAAATTTGTTTGTTTGCGAATTGGCGTTCAATGGAAGTGTTGAATTGATGCGGTCTCGATTTGATTTCATTGCGATAAGTTACGAGAAAGAGAGAGACTTGCGGGACTTTAAAAACTTGAAATACATAACATGAAGAAGCGTGCGTTCCGATATTTCACAACAGTAAATAATAAACAACTTTCTGATGTAACTCCATGAGTAACGCAGACCTCGCGTAAAATCAGAGAATAAGAGAACTTCTATTTAACTCAATTATTTAATACAAATGTCCCACACGTACGTACGTCTTATTACGAAATTTAAACAGTAAACTGTCTACCAAAATTGTGTTATATCTCGCGATATATTTCTCTCGTGACTGTAATTACTCTTAGCCGAGAGAAGCCGAATTCCCCGAATCAACTAATCATCGTTTACGAAAGTCCAGATACGCGAATGTCTTGGGTACGGCGATATCTAACGTCGGCACTGCCGCGCGCAAGTTGCTAGATAGCTGGCTTCGACTCGGCTCGACGCGGCAAACATTACCTCATCGCCTGGCAGAGCCGGATCCACCGCGAACCTTCTCCACTTAGGATTTTACTAGCCGCGCGCGCCTTTACTGCCTTGCGCCACTGTTGTATGTTGGCCGCTCGCGCGTCACGCTCACAAAAACGCGTTCCTTTCCTTCAGCCCGCAAACGTATGCCACGTTCACATTATATGTATATTCCCCGAACTTTTGTCGCGACTTGGCAATACGTGTTGCGTTACATGTATTTGCTCTCGCCAGCCCCCTTGCCGTAAGATCGTTGACCAATCTCCCGTACCGACGGCGCTTTATCGTCGTCATTGCCGTTTCTTGCTCATTACGCGAAAGCGTTCTCGCGATTGGACGCTTTGCCTCGCGCCAGCGACAATTCGCGCGTGAATTGTAGAACTTATCTAGTCTCTTATCTATCTCTCTCTCTCTCTCTCTCTCTCTCTCTCTCTCTCTGTCTCTCTTTGCTTTCGCGTACCAATAGATTTATACGCGAAATGCATTGCAGTCCGTATGTTTTGTCGCAAGTGGAAATAAAAATTCAAATTTGCACTTCGGAAAGTGCCACGAAATCGTTACAGAATTTTCGTCAATTCTCAACGCCATCGCGGCGTCGTTATTGAATTATTATTTACTGGTCTAATCAAATCGCGCGCGCGTCAATCAGCTCTCGTCGTCCGATTATTAGTCGGATCGTCGCGAAGTTTCTCCACTTCCAATCTACTTGCATCTGTTGTTTATCGATTTATAACGACGCGGCGAATTCTTTTAGCGCGATCTCCGCGCTCTCGCGAACTTTTCGACATTTTATGCGGTTATCGATGTCTCATAGCGCGCTATGTCCTCCAGTATATATATTCGTCTGCAGTTCGAACCGCGATAAAACTTGCTCGGTTTGTTGTGCCTGTGTGTGTTTTCGTTATTCTTTCCTCGCTCGCTTGACGCCTGTTGCTCTCGCTCGCTCGGCGAATCCCAGTCGTTTTATCACTCGACGTCAAAGTTGCGCTGCTACACGCGTAGCGAAATCTATCACTTCCTTCATAGTTAAGCGCGATATCGGAGTGACTTATATGCATTCCGACTTCGCGGAAACTGTAACGCGCGCGAGTATATCTCTCCGAGAGACCACTTGCGATATCACAGAAAGTCTCTTCGCATCATCTGGTCTCGCAGAAAAATTTTCTATATTTCTCGAGAAATTAAATCATTATAGAGAGATACACATGAAATAATGAATGATTGTGCCCTTTAATTTGGAAGCCACGTGTTACTTCACACGTGTTGGTTGATTGCCGTTGAGGCGCGCTGAAAGTCTCAGAACCTACAAACAAGATGCAACTCGCGCGGGAATTTCGCGAGTGGAAAAGGAGCGACGACGGGGCGTGGCGCCTCTCTCGACTCTGATTTACAGCTGGTTAAGAACCGCATATTATCGCCACGTACAACTAATCCTTCCCGGTGTATTTCCTCCACCTCCTCGTGTCCCTCCCCCTCTTTCATTGTCCCATCTGTGCGTTGTCTCACCCTTTCAGCCACCCCTGACCCTCTTTCACACCGGTCACCCTTTCTCTCTCTCTCTTGCTCTCTCTCTCTCCCTTTCTCGTCCGCATTTTGTACTACTTCATCCCTTCTCCCTCGTTGTTTCCTCCTTTCCCTAAACCACCTTACCTCTCACCGTCCATCCATCTCCCTGCCCCCTTTCTCTCGCGTTATCCTCCGCACTTCGCCTCTCTCGCCTCCTTTCTCCGTCGCTCCCGGCTTCCTCTTGTTCCCGTTCCCGTTGTCGATTCAACAAGTGCCCGGTCACGCTTCGCAAATATCGTACGTAAGAGAAGGAAGAGACGCCGAGATTACGACCGCGACGACCGGGACGCGCGCGCAAGGTTTCGCCGAAATTTTCAAGTACTTTCCACGTCTTATCTTCTACGCGCGGTCGTCTCGTGAATCAGCGGCAAAAGTTTCGCCGATCAACGAAATCAGGTGTTAACCCGTGTTATCCGTTCACCCTCGATCTCACGAGAGCTCATCTCCTTCCCCGATGCAATGCGTTACTCTTGCGCGATAGAACGAATATATTTAGATGCGTGTGTAAAGAGAACGAATGTATTTATTTTGAGATTCACGCTTGTAGATATTCAAATATCGTTATTTGCGAAAATCTCTCGGGACGATTATTCCAGCGAGAGAATGTCGCTTTTGCTTTTAGTTCGGGATAAAAAAGTCGCCTGGAAAACAGTCGTTTTCTCGGGCGCGTTTAGAAGGCGAGATGAGATTCCGTCGCGTTGTTTTTCCTCCGCCGACGATTCCACGGAACGTTCCTCGGAGCTGCGCACTCGCTGACCGGTTGACCACATCGTCGCGTTGGAAGGAGAATCTCCGCGAGCGAGTCATATTCCAAGTAGGCCGCTACGGCCGGCCGCGGCGGATGTACGCGGTCGCAAGAGCAGCAAGCTGTTGCCGCTAGAGACACTCGAGTCAGATCAGGAACGTAGCTATAAAATAGAAATGCCCCGATCCATTATCTTGACTGATAAGTCGAAGTCGGTCACTTTTTCAATCGAATTCAAATTACATGCGGAATCGTATTTCTTTAATTGCGAGAGGAATTAATCGACGTAAACCAACGAGCGCTGCATAACGAATGTATCGAGAATCAATAAAAAAAAAAAAAGAAAAACAAAAAACAAAGGAATCGTAATTTATTCATTTATTTCTTGCCAAATTTATCGAATCTAGAATTTTTACAAGTAATCGAATGCGCGCAAAAAAAAAGCGTGAGTCACGTATAAGCAATGTGAGAGAACATCGCGTATAAGGTTCTAACGTTCTGTCTCTGGTCGTTGTTGCTTTAGTCACAAGTTCGACCGTTCCATCGTGACTATTGTGGCAAAGCCATGCTATCAGCGTTAGCTCGAGGTGGCGTTGGCAGTGACGCGCGGAAGCCGAGTTCGATAGAAACGCGGTGACGTCTATTCCCTAGGCGAATCTTATTAGATCTGGCCGGCTCGTGTCGCGTTCGCGCGTGGAATTTCGCGCGGAATGTTCGCGCGGCTCCGTTTCTTTGTCACCCGGAGTTTCGCGTCACCCAGGGACAAATATACATGGAAATTGATGAAACTTAATACCTCGCCTTAGGCCGCTTAGAGCAGCAAAACGACGATTGCTCGTGGCCCGCTTCATCAGCTTTAATCTTATACGGAAAGACACGTTACTACTAACCGCATCAACGACTTCGACGAGAAAAAGACCCGTGAAGAACGTCATCAAGCGCGTCAAAATCCCCTCCTAATTGTTAGGGCGCTTTGTAAAATAATTTCGCTCGGTAGTTGTCAACTCACGTGAAAAGTCACGTGTAAAAAAAAAAAGAAAAGTCCGAATCAGAATACGTTTCTCTCTTTGGAGACTTGGAGTTCGATAAAATGCAAGTCGGAAATCTTCGGGATAGTATCAGTGACTATTCCTAACGAACAGAGAATTTATATGAAAGTTGCGCGCGAGAATTAACAAAGTTTGTTAAGTGGCAATTCGCTGCATAATCGAGTCGCGCGACGGAAGTCAAAGAGACGATAATCGACTTGGGTAACGAGATTAATCGCGTGATTATGGACGTGATTGTGTACATCGCGTCTCTCTGCCCCCCTTCTCTCTCTTTCTCTCTTTCTATCTCTCTCTCTTTATAGTAACACATTTCGGATTTTACATCATTTGTTTCCGAGATTGTTCTTTTTTTTTAGAGACAAGTCCGTCATTATCCTTTCGACCTTGCAACGTCGACTGTCACTTTTTCATCAGTCGCTCAGAGAGTAGTAGTCACCCATCATTCTCCCTTACCTCTTACTCTTTTTCCGTGAAATCAAACGTCATGTGGAGGCCACGTGGACTTGGTCAGCCGACGGACATGTCGCCGGTGACATCTCACGGCATCTCTGAGCACAACCAAGCGCCGCGGCGATACACCACTTGGGTTCCCTTCGCTTCTCTCCTCCCTTTTTGAACTCCCCCTACTTGGGCGTCTCTTTCTCACGCTCGCGGGAGCGCGTTCCTGCTCACGCCGGCGGAGAAACGCGTTTCTCTGTCTCCTCACGAGGTGAGCAAGGGCTGGAGGGAGGAGAGAACGATTATTTACTTACTTTCACTCGCGCGACCTCGTATGCGCGTAAATCATCTACGGCTGCGTGGGTACTGCTTCGTAGGGTCGCGAGAGAGGAGACGCGCACGCGAGAATTCGATCCGCCCTCTGCGATCGACGGAGAAATCTTTGAAAATTTATGATCGACGTCTGATTCTTCGCCCGCGAAAAATATGCGCGTATGATTTTCACATCGTATGCGAACAAGATTTAAAATATCTATGCGAAAACAATTATAAGTAATTTAAAAAGAAATTTAAAGTTCTGAGCAGAAAAGAATAAATGCACACAAGAACTTCCTTTGTCATGTTTACAAGTTCGCCAGCGATAAGACTGCTGGAAGCGCGCGATCGGGCGTCAGCTCTTTCGACGGCGATCGTTCGCGTTCCGCTGATGATTTCTTCCAAGCAGG
This sequence comes from Pseudomyrmex flavicornis, assembly GCA_014825475.1. Taxonomy (NCBI): domain Eukaryota; kingdom Metazoa; phylum Arthropoda; class Insecta; order Hymenoptera; family Formicidae; genus Pseudomyrmex; species Pseudomyrmex flavicornis. The sequence goes on along the minus strand of QVNW01000334.1, from coordinate 5,607 downwards.
GCCAGGGAGTCGCGTGACGTCACTTTTTCCATCGCTCCCGTCGGAGTGCCGAGCGTCTGAGTCACGTCCTCTCCCGTGCCTACTCTCTCGCTTGCGAGCGTCGTGAAACTAAGCGCGCCCGTTACCACTTTATTGCATTAACGCCGACAAATACACGAGATAATGTTGACCCTTAACGATCTCGGCTATACGTAGTACGATGAAATTATAAACTTGCGAATGCGCAAGCATGTCTTTTCCATATATTATAGATAGTCGCGCTAGATGTAGAAAGATGCTGATGAGCGTGGAAATACCCGAAGCTAATGGTAACGATTTATATATGTACTTTCAGAGTTGTGCAATGATGGGTCTGCAAGCGACGGCAGGAAAACGCAAATTGGAAGGTGGTGTCGGCTGCATGGAATTCCACATGGACCTCGGCGAGAGTCCGTCTAAGCTCGGACGTGTAGACGGTAGCTGGTGGGCGATGGACGACACTTATGGGCCGCCTTTGAACCAGACATCGTACTATGAGATGGAGGTGAACTCGCCTTGTTTGCAGGCGACGAATCCGTGCCAGCCCTCCACGACGAGTTCTTCGCAGTCTCAGCAGCAGACGCAGCAGCAGCAGCAACAACAATCGTCGCAACAGCACCCATCACAACAGCAGCACCATTCATCTTCCCAATCGGCGGTGCAGCAAGCGCAACAGCAACAGCAATCACCGCAGCCGCAATCGCAACAACAACAATCGCCGGTGTCACCTTCGACATCGGCTTCGTCCACGCAGTTGCATCATCACGCGCAACACTATTATCATCATCAACGTGGCGGCGCCATCAGCCCTCTCGGCAGCCCCAACAGCTACAGTCAGCTATCAAGGTCGCAGCCTCAGTGGGGAGCCCTTCATCATTACGAACCGCCGACGATACGTCGCGAAGAGAACGGCAAGAGCTATTTGGAACTCGGCTCGAGTTACCGCGCGAACGAGCGGTGTTGCGAAGGCTCGAAGTCCAGCTGGTGTCGGCGCGGTCGGGCGTGCTACCGACAAAGGCGTCTCACCGTGCTGAACATCTCCATGTGCAAGCTCGCAAGGTACCGTCAGTTTCCGGATCCGAGTTTACACCGGTCGGTGCTCATCTGCAACACCCTGCGGCACTTAGAGCGCGAAATGGAAAGGGACAGAAGTCCACCGCCCATGGAACCGGTCGTACCCGCGCCAATCGCTCAGCTCCAGCCGCCCGAGCAAGGTAGGCTAACGCCCTTCCCCGTGCCGCCGACGTCGTCGGGCGAAACTGACGTAGACTCCGGCATCGGCGACAGCGACGACAGCCGATCGATCAACTGGGGCAGCGTGTTGTCCCTGTCGAGCCAATCACCGCTCGACCCGCTCAATAATAACGAACTACTTGACGTAGACATAGGGCCCGATCTCGATCTGGACTTTATGCCCGGCTGGAAGTTGACGCCCCTTTCGACGGACGATATCCTGAGAAGTACAACGACGACGACGACAACCCAGGAACATCATCATCATCACCACCACCATCATCACCACCACCAGCATCATCACCATCAACCGCAGCAACAGCAATCGCCTCAGCAGCATCAGTCGCAACACCTTATGTCGGCAAGCAGTTGCGGCAGTAGCTGCGGCAACAGTAGCAACGTCGTCGGTAGCGCTGTAGGCGTCAACAATGTCGGCAGTAGCAGTAGTACGCACGAATCTTTGATGTGCGTGGGATCATAGCCCTCAACCTTGACGTCGTTGAGTCATCTCATCGATTTCTATCCGCTGACGCCGCAAGGTAAGTAAATCCTTGCGGCGGTGGTTAAGCCAGCCAACCAACCAACCAATTAACCAGCCAGCCAGCTAGCCAGCCAGCCAGCCAGCCAGCTAGCCAGCCAACCAGCCAGGAAGCGCGCAACCTACGGGGTTCTGGAAAATGTGAGAGGCGGTGGAACATTATGGCACGCTCTCCCTGCTTCGGAGCGCTCGAACGTTCGGCCGGCGACTCTCGAGGAGCCACTTCTTCTCCATTATTTTTCGCCTTAATTTATTGTCGCGCCAATTACACAAACACATACATTACACGTGACACATACGTGCAAACATGCATACATGCGATCAAACTTCTGTGACACTTTCGTTCTTCCTGTCTTTTTACTACCGCTACCACCGCTCACTCTCCCCCCCCCTCGCGTTGTTCTCCATCGTTACCATCCATTTCCACTATTATCCACCAGCGACTACTTACCACTATCGTTACCGTTACTTCTATTACTATCGCTACTATTGCTAGTGCTACTATTACCAACTACTACTAATCTACTACTACTACTACTAGTACTATTACTATCACTGAATTAATCGTGTCTCCCAGTCGTATCTGCTCCCCGAGGGATGGACGCGTCATGACACGCGGCATTCGCAGGTGCAGAACAAAATAGAGCGTTCTGAAGGCTTTAAGAACGGGTTGAAGAACGGATAAAAAAAAAGGGATAAAGAAAAAAAAGGGAAGAAAACGAGGGAGGGATAAGGGAACAAGTCCTTTCGCGATTCGACAGGTGCTGCTACTCGTGTTGGATGATTCGATGATGTATCCCGGCAGAAATTCAGGCGGCTTTCGTATTGAGCTATCGCGTGCGGGATCGCACTCGTATTATTTTCGTCATCGTAGAATTTCGAAACCAGGTGTACGCACAATTCAACACACGTGTCTCGAAACAAGTTGTTAATTCGACGGAATTATCGCGATAAGATCGTTAACCTCGTGAACGCGCGATGACGATCGAAGATGTTGCCAACACACACTGACGGAGTGACGCGCTTATTGGAGGCCCGAGTCGGAAATGTGTGTCGTGATCTTCACGAGTCTTTCAGCCTGAGAAAAGTCCTCGTTGTTTTATTCTCGCTCGTCGTACGTACGCAGCCCCAAGTCGCTCGAGAAAGCCGTCCGGGGATGGGGGAGGAGAGAATTGTTTTTCCCTGGAATTAATATTTTCCGATGTGTCGCGGATAATCCGCGATTCCGGAAGAAAAACGCGACCGTAACGCCGATATATGATATACCACCCGCGCACGTTGCGTGCACGGACACATACACGCACACATATTCGTACGTACACTCACACAACACGTATATAATAACGACCGCCGTGGCCTATATTACACGCACGACGCACGAGGTGACACATGCGCGCGCGCGCGCGAGCGCACGCAAGTCGTACGGTGCTACAGAGCGGCTGCAACCTGGTGCTTCTCAACTCGTACAGAGAGATACATATGACACACACCTATGTACACCTAAATACACGTGCACACACATTTAAGACCGAATTCGCACGGATCACTCGCAGCGTCCGTCGCTCGGGGTCGTTGTGACGCGTCCTGCCGTCGTAAGCGTGATACAACGTGAGTCGTCGGCGTCTCGAATAAAAAATCTACGACGACCGGTAGCACGGTCCTCGTTAGTTAGAGCAAATTTTTACTTACTTGTTTGAATATTTTATCTCAAAGGTTGTAAATACTGTGCGCGATCTCGAGTTATTCACGCACCGCGAGAAAGAAGAGGGTCTGAACACTTGCGTTGGAATTGGAGAGACGTACATAGAGGCTGTATAACCAGTGAGTGTAGAATCGTGAACATCGTGTGCAATCGGAACAAAAGATTATTTTCATATAACGAGATTACAAGTACGTGTATATATCTGTCCTTGCGCATAACTTGATTTGTAATAACTCTAGGATACATACATACACACACACACACACACACACACATACATATATATGTATTTGAAAGTACAAATGACTACTCTTATTACTTTCACTCTTTGGAGCAACGCGTGTTTCTCGATGCGGACATTCACTGGTTTAATAAAAATAAACTGCAGATGATGATTTGTAATTGTTTTTTTTTTTTTTAACGCTTTTATATCACCGATATTACTTGGCATATTACACGGTTGTTTACCAAATCACAAGGTCTAATCGCGAGTCAAAATGTAAAAATTAATGATGCGAAGTAGTTCATCAGGTTTTCAAAGTCCATTAAACTCCAACGCAACGAGTTAACTCTTTTTTTTTTTTTTTTTTTTTCATATAAACCTCACATAACTTTATCAGAAAATGTCAGTCCAAAATTTTCTTCTGTGTGTGAATAAACAGAGAAATAGATAAAAGGATATCTCTGTGAAGAGATGCACCGTTGCGATTGAGATATGAATAAAAAAAAAAGAGAGAGAAGTGAGATACAAAATAGCGTATAAAATGAAAAACTTTAACAGAGAAACAAATCCATTATTTTTCCATTAATGAGTCGTAAAAAAAACTTGAACTTTTTGAAAAAAAAAAGTGACTGTTTCTTCCTTTAAAAGAAATGAAAAAATTGCGATTGCGAGTGCAACAGTTGCCACGTCACGCATCCTACCTATCTAGACGTATGTGTGTGGGAATAAACGATGCATCCCCAGGAAGATTAACGCGAGACGCCGGCGCCTTCGTGTGAATGTCTTGTGTCTCGGCGTACGACGTCGACAAATGTACCTGCATTTTAGAGATCGGGATAACGTTTTGCCCTTCGGATCGTCGCACGACGGCCACTGCGCGCCACTGATCTCCCGTATATGTATCATATATACACATAATTATATAAATAAACTAGAGAGTGGCCGGCGTGCGCGCGCGTGAAGAAGGTGAACGCTCGAGAGTTAAGGTCGATTATAAAAAAAAAAATAAAAAAAGTAAAAAAAACACAAAGTCCGCGCGCTCGACCCCGAACGCATCCTCTCGCGTGTGGATCCGTGCGCGATCTCGCCCTCAACGTCCACGAATTCATTCGAGAGCAGCTATACTTAAAGAAAAAGATAAACGATTTAAGAAAGTCTAACGTTACGAAAAGAGAGTATAACTTATCGACTGATTACTTAAACGTGATGATGAATGTCTAACGTGCGTGCGTGCGTGCGTGCGTGCATGTATGTATGTACGTGTTGCAAGTTGGACTGGGATATGCATGTGTGTAAAAAAAGCATGTAACTATATCGCGATATAGAAAAGTTGATTTATAAATTGTAATTATATATATAATATTCTCTCTTAAAGTGACACGCATACACACACACAGGTACATTTACACACATACATTACACATAGACACACGCGAGATATGCTAAGTACTTGTTGTACATGTACATATATATAAAATTATAAAAAAAAAAAAAAAAAAAAAAAAAGAACGCGCGAGTCGTCGAGAAAGAAGCGAACCCTTCACCCATCGTCTCTTCACCCCGCGGAAGTCGCTATGTATTCCTCCCCGATCCTTCCATAAGTTTCATTTTCTACTTTATACTATAGCGTATTGCGAGATCGGCACACCTTCTCATACACGTCTTTCCCGGCCCCGCCAGTTTCCTCGTCTCCCACCTCCCGCTCTTCTCCTCTCGCGATTATGACGCTCCCCCTTTCTCCGCGTGATTTCTCCGCGCGGTAATGACGACGAGCAATATTACTTTTTAACAAGCGCGGGAAATTTTTAGGAAAAGAGAGCGTACGTACAAATCGATGCGCGTCTGACCGCGCGACGAACGCGAGAGTGTCACACACACACACACACACACACA
>QVNW01000333.1:0-53088 GCA_014825475.1 Pseudomyrmex flavicornis | reverse complement strand
CTGCTATCGTCGTTGTCGCCGATGCCATCATATTCGTTGCAGCTATCGATGACGACGACGATGACGATGACGACGACGACGACGACGACAACGACGACGATGACGACGACGACGACAACGACGACGACGACGACGATGACGATGACGATGACGACGACGACGACGACAACGACAACGACGACGATGACGACGACGACGACGACGATGACGACGACGACGACGACGACGACGACGACGACGACGACGACGACGATGACGATGATGATGATGATGATGACAACGAGGACGACGACAATGACGAGAACGACAATAATGACGAGGACGACGATGATAACGACGATGCCGAACTGCTCATCGTCTGTAGCTTGCCGTCCAGATGATGCAATAGATTTTCCCGAATGTTGCAACTCACGTTGCTATAAAAGGAACTGTCGAACTCAGGACTGGCTGGATTATCGATAGGATCTCGTGTTGCGATAAGCTTTGTCCGAGTGCTGTCCGACTGTCGACTATCATTTTGATTTTCTAATTCCTTTTCTTCAGATCTTCTCTCTCTGATTGATGATACGTTCACTTTCTCACGAAGAGTTTGACCGCAGAATTCCTTACAAGGAGAATTTTCTTTTATCTTGTCCGTCTGGAAAAAATAAGAACGTTTGTCTGATAATGATTAAACTGTTACTTAAAGTGATAACCTACATTTGACATAAAAAAATTAACCAATATTCGTAAAGTTTTTTAAAACTTTATGCGTGAGAATTCTTACTATAATTACATAATTTGTTCTAATTTAGTATAAAAATTATTGATTATTGAAAAAAATATAAATATACAACAAAATTGAGTTAAAATGAGAGTATACGTATTTTTTATTTTTTTAATGATAACAGTGCGTATAAACTTTGTTCTTATCTAGTCACTCTGGTGTTAGTAAACAGGAAAACATTTAGTTTGCAAATAAGTTTGCAAGTATATACAGTGAGCGATGCTAAAAGATAAAAAAAAGTGCAAGAAAAATGTGTTTATTTTTATATATTTAAAAATAATTACATGTATAGTAAAAAAAGAGAAATACAAAAAAAATATCAATAAGTCATAATCCATCGTAAAATTATAAAAAGAAAAACAAGTATTTTTAACATTATTATCTAAAACAAAACAAAGCAGGATTAAAGCAAATTAAAGCCAAGAAAGCATTCAAGAGTAGAATGATATATAAATATAATGCATGTTTCGTAAATAAATAATCCAAGAAAGAGAAAGAGAAAGAGTAATAAGACAGTAAATCAATAAGTAAAGTAGAAGACTAACAAACTCTAACAGATTTAAATGGGCTTCAATGCCAAATAAACGCGGTGAGCAAGCGCAAGCAAAATTCCATGTTCTATTCTAGGACAAAACAGAAGCCAACCGCTCACTGATTTTCCAGAATATTTACCTGACCAGTTCTTTCGACATTTCCGCTATGTACCTCCATGTGCATCATTAGATCCTCCCGAGTAGAATATCTCGTCGCGCACTGAACGCACGCGTGGTATCGGTCGCCGTGGCTGCCGACCATGTGGTGAAACAGAATCTCAAGCGTATCGCACTTATCCGAGCAATACTGGCAGTTCTGAGAAGGTTTCCGCGGGTTTCTTTCGGACCGTCTACCGCCGCATAGCTGATGCAACCTCTCCGTGTGTCGCTGCCGCAAGGATATCGATGAGAACTTCTTGTCGCAGTAAAGGCAGAGGTGTCTAATGGACGACGGTTTCGGCTTCTGCGTCGACGAAGGATTCGAGGAAGATCCGGAAGATAGCCGCGAGATCACAGACTCTCCACCTGTTTGACAATTCTGAAGCACAGAGGCCACTTTGTCCAAAGGCAAACTGCAGTGCAGGCTTGTCATAGATAATTCCCGACTGATGACGCTTGAATTTTTGGTCTCCTTTACTCTTGGCGATTCGGTCATCTCGGTAACTTCCGTTTTCTCACACTCTTGGATCTTCTGCTGATTCTGGTCGTCGATAGTTCGATATACGTTATCTAACAGATCGTCGACCAATCTTCCGCAGATCGTTCCCACGTCTGCGCCTTCCGAGGTCTGAGATTCATCACGTTGACCTTCTTTTCCTCTGCCGTCGTCGACGTTTGCCTTCTCTTCGACCTGATGCTCGCTCAATCTGTCCATTATGATCGTGCCCAGAGTACGAATCTCCTTCTTTTCTCTCGAAGCGTCTTGATTACCTTCGGCAATTTCTTTCTCCTCGACTTCTGAATGTTCCTTCTCCGCTCTCGAAGACGGTTTCTTTGCATTCGAACTAATTTCGTCTCTCGAGTCCTCGATTATCTCTTCCGTCGTCATTCCTCGTGTATCCAAATAGTTCGCAGTCTCCGAGAATTCGATATTTCTAATATGTTCCGACGAGGAATCCTCCAATGGCGGCACAACAGCTGCCTCGATGTCGCCTTCGTTCGAAGGTTCAGACTTGATCGCCATACTTGTTGGATCCTCCTCCTCTTCCTCTTCTTCTTCATCATCATCATCACCTTCTTTTCTTCGTCTTTCTAATTCCGTCTTCTCTACGCTCTTACTCTTGTCCTCCTCCTCGTCCTCCTTAATCACGCCGACAACGTTCAACACGGTCATGACGTACTTCTCTAAAGTCTCCAAATTTCGCTCGACGCTATTCCGATCGTCCTCGTCTTTCCTCGGTGAGTCTCCTCTCACGGCGGCACCGTCCGGCGGCACTTTCCTGCGCAGATTGTTGATTACATTGCTCAGTCGAGATCGCTTGTCTTGTGCGGTCTGTGCCGAAGATCTGTAGGCGTGACCAAACCGCTCTTGCAACTGCTGTTGCTGCTGTTGCTGCGGCTGACGATCGGTGCTATCTGCCGCGTTGACGGGATGGCTGACGCCCAAATCTTCCAGACTCTGCGTCGACGCCACCATTCTGTCGGATGACGACGACGCCGAGCCGGACGACGCCAACGAGATGCTGGTCAGCAGCTTTGTTGCTGTGCGATAACCTTCGATCGTGTCGTCGTTCGGTGTCTCGCTACCAGCCGCATCCGCCGAAGCGGCCTCTGAAAGAGTTTCGTAATCGTCGCTAAGAACTGTACTTTTATACGGAAAAGCATCGCGAAGCGTCGACGATTATATCTATATCTATATATATGAAGTTTTTCGATTGAAGAAAATACCAGCAACCGAGAAACTTGTTTCAATGAATAAGTTTTCTCAATCTTTCTTCTAAAGAAAAAGAGAGAGAGAGAGAGAGAGAGAGAGATTGCTTATTTATTTTCAATTACGAAGATAATTGTTTAAAAAAAATGGTAGGGAAAAAAAGAAAAAGAGAGAAGCGATAAATCGCTACCATTTAGAAACAAACCAAGTACGATAAATGTTTATTTATTTAGAACTCGTTGCGTGGTAAAGTTTCACATAATTTAACCACAACACTATTTAAATCTCAATTTAACTGATTCTGATTGTTTCAATGATTAGCCAAATTAAAATCTTTGTCTCTTTCTAGTTTGTAACTTTGTCTCTTCCTAGTTTGTAATCGATATCTCAATTGTCTTTTCAGATTGTGTTTCTATAACTTAATTCTATCTTCCATAATATTGAAAAGTAAATCAACACATTAACAATATTTGTTTTTTTACTAACATTTATTTTCAGTAGTCTTCATAATTCTATACAAAAATTGCTAAGAATATTTTATAAGTTATACAGAGAGCAAAAGCACAAGAATGATTTCACAACGTGTGTGATTCATGTTTAAAGCACACACATCTAAGATGGACTTTTATCTCATTTTTTCATGCTGAATCTTCCAATTATTCCTTCCGCTGAGAAAAGTATATTTTTTAGTTAGGAAAAGATTTGAGAAGATATAAGGAAATACAAGCACACAAACGCAATCTATTTCAGCGTGAGAAAATCGGAAAGAGAGATAAAGAACTCTTTCTCGGTTCTGTCTCTGCCGACACTTTTTTATCCGGAAGTCGGGGAGGGGGGGAAAGAGAGAGAGAGAGAGAGAGAGAGAGAGAGAGAAGGGAGGCTGTGAGAATCGATAACCGTCCCTCCGCCACGTCGAAAGGCCTGTGTACAAGCCAGCGCGTATATGTCAAAAGGGAAAGAACGAGAGAGACGGACACGCGCGTTTGCGGACATATACCACCCGAGCCCTTGACAACAGCCCCGAGGTGGTAAAAACCAGCCAGCACGATAATACCCGACGACAACCCCTTCGACCGTCCGGTTCATTTTGCGAATGCTGCGATAATTAATAGTTTATTCAATGTGAGCGAGTTATGAGCGATATCAAATATCGCCAACCTCTGCACGCGATATCGATCACTTCTGCATATTCGTTCTTTTCCAAATTTTCTACTTCGTATTTTTTGTACGTTAGTGACATACATACATCAATGTACACACACACACACACACACACACACACACAGAGGTTCAGAAGGATCTCGCCATTGTTAGAATTCTGAAAGAATCGATCCTCTCCGCTTTGTTATAAGATTCCAGAAAATATTCTCGGAATATTTGAAAAAAATCTACTCAACAATGTAACACGTCAAAGTCGCTTTGAACAAAAAAATACATTTTCTTAATTAACATTATTACTTTTCCCATTATCAAGCGTAGATAATGAGATTAACCTGCAGCAATTTTTCATTTTACCATATTTTTAATCTCAAGTGAGTAATTTTTGCTGCAACTTCGTGTATGTATTAAAGAGTATATTGCGATTACATATGTATATAATATATACACACACATATATATATATACATTTCTCTGAAAACGCGATAATATATTCATTAACTGAATATATTATTACTACATTGATGAAAAATGTCTAAGTTTTATTCACAATTCTTACTGACAAACTTCTCGCAATACCATTAAATCTATAATAAAATAGAAATCTATGACATTGTAATTGTTATAAAAAAATTAGAGATCCATTCACGAGATACATTCTCATTTTTCCCGGTATATAAAAATTTATTCTTTCGTAGAACACTTTTCTTGAAAATTACATCAACATAAATTTGTCGAAATATGGAAATTACACCTAAATATAATTTTCGAGAAAATTTTCTTCTTCCGGGAGTAATACCGGGAATAATTTCCAAAAATAATCTCCCGAGAGAATTTTCTGCAAAATGTCGCTTTACTCGCATCAAGAAAACGCTCCATCTGGAATTTCGAGCGAAATATTTTTCCTCCTAAAAGCGCGCTCTCTTAGGGACATTTTCCCTATATCGCGTCTCCCCGTAAGATAAGGTTCTAAGGCAAAAATAAAAGTGAAGGTGTGGTAATTCAATACCGATAAGAGAGATATCGATGATTCCCGAAATGCCACCGGGAAGATAAATTCGAAGGATTTAATGGAAGAATGAAGAAAACAAGTTTCGTTGTAAAGCCCGTTTTGAACACAAATTTCTATTCCAAAACGATCCTAACGAATCACGGGAAGCGTCTCTCTCTCTTCAATCGAGAGGGATCGATGCAGTTGTCGCTCGCGGTGTTTGTCGGTGAGCGTCGTTCTCTCTGTTGTTGCCTGCACGCGTCCAAGTTCGATAATTATTTAGCGGCATTGCGGCGTCGCGCGCACCTCGATTACGATCTCCGATCAGCGTGACTACTTTCAAAATTTTCCTGTGTCTGTATACACATAACTGTCGTCGTCGGAGTCTCTGGATGACGGACGTGTTGCGCAATGCAACAACGAGCGATGCAGCGCGCGCGCCGCTGCGCTACAATACGCCGCACCGGGAGCGCGAAAATAACACGCGTGTCGTAGCTACGGGACAGCCGATCATGGTCATCGTCGTCGTTAAGACACACAGTCGCCGTGTTACGTGTATATTATGTTAGCAAAGAAACAGGAGCAAAGTAAGTTGAGTGATAAGAAAAAAATGAGATCTGACTTAACGAGTCTTAACGTTACACTTTCAAATACCGTTTTCATTAGAAAAACTAGGTCTGTGTGACTTTCAGGGATAAAATATATGATAGCGTATAAAAGTTTTCAAATACGATTGTTTTCAAATTCGAATTATAGCGGCGCAACGTGTAATAAGCACGCGTCACAATATAGCGCCTTTGATTAATGCGCGCGTTTTTTTTGCGTGATGGAAATACGTAAATGCATCGATGTATATGCGAATATTATGGAGATATAACATTCTATACGTTCATTGTATACGTGTGTGTATATAAATGGAGAAATAATCGTTTGATGACTCGGTAGATTAATCGCGTATCTTAAATCGTGTTGATGAACGAGATATCCTTCAAACTTTCTGCATGGTCGCAGAAAATTTGTCATAAAGAACACGTGTCATATAAATGTTGTTCACTGCAGTTTTTTACGCATTTAAAACATTAGTACATTAGTACAAATATTAGTACATTATGTAATATGTACTAATTTTCACAACGTGAAAAAGACCATATTAAAACCAAATTAAAGTTAAACAGTATATATTAGCAGTGTATATTACGTATGAAAACAATTATATTAAAAATTAAACAATATTTTTAATTGAACGATGACTCACCTCTGCTCGGTGCCGGTGGGGCCCTTTTCGGGGTGTCGTCGGCAGAGGGTGTTCTTTCCCTCATGCTTACCCGTGGAATTTTTCAGCGTCATTATTTAATTCTGAAAGCAACAAAATTTTATCTAAATACGCAAGTCGCATGTGATAAAATTACTATTACTACTAATTAATACTAGTTTTGCAGAATAATCTACGAGAATAACAAAACAAAGAAATTAGCTAAAATCTCTTGAACCGTGAGACGCACACACACACACATTATTTATGTACAATATAAATTTAAATGTCTTTCTTTTCTTTTTCTTATTTTACGTTGACTTTATTTAATTCTATTTTCTCTCGTTTTTCGCTTCAAGTAATATGTAGATAAAATCTATTTACTTTCTCTATTTCCATTCATATATAAACTAGTTGCAGAAATAGAATGTACGAAACAAAAAAACACAAGTCGCTCGAATAATTCCGTGATGGTCATGAATCAAGTAACGACTTGCAAACTTCCGCATTTTAATATGACTTAAGAAATCGTACTGAGCGCGGTCTCCATTAGCCGGACATAATAACCCGAAAAAAACTTGTCAAATGAGTTCAAGAATGGGGTTTTTCTATCGCAGATAAAAGAAAAAAGTGAAAAGAAAGAGAGAGAAAATAAAGAGAAAAAATATAATCGTGTTAAAAGGCTCTTGCTGAGAATCGAATTGATGTCGATTCCTGCAGTGACATACCCTATTTTGTGTGTACGGTCAGTGTAAAAAAAAAAGTACCTTTTCACTGTACAAAGAATGGAATAGAATAAAATATAAGAATGCTCTTTATACAAATGCTCTTCGACAAATATTTCTTTTCGAAACGATCTCATATTGTGCGAACGATTGTAAATCTACGGCATTGTACAAATGCCATAGAATTAAAAAAAACAAATATATACGTTTTTTCTCTACACAAGAAGTGCAACGCAAAGAAACTTTCTCCGTTAAGCATATTACACAATTTACAAAACGAAAAAAATACTTGTGGGATTGTAAGATCATGCTACTTGAAAAATATTCAAAAGATATTTTTCTTAATGTTTTAGCGACACATCTCTATGCGCGACGCATTTTTGATAATTCGAGCAAAATATGAGATTACGCACTGGTGTAGAATCTATCAGCGACACAGTCGCAGACTTGCATGCGGATTTCTGAGATTAAGTGACAACCATCAAGCGGAAAGTGAACCATTACGAGAAAGAGAGCAGAAGAGAAAAACGATAAACATGAGAAAAGGAAAATAGAGAAAGACAGAGAGAAAGATTGAGACAGAATCGGCCGCGAGAGTGTCCTGGTTGAAACTTAAAATATCGAGCGTCACGCACATCGACGCTGGCGCCGGAAACGCTCGGGAAACACGACGTCGCGACGACGCGGCATCGTCGTCGAGGCACCATCTGGAAATAGAACTTTGGACTCGACAGTAGTTAGACGCGCGCGAGAAAGGAGAGTGGCGTTATATTCTATATCATTGATAATCGGAGGATCTGCTGCAGAATTTTTAACAGATGAAAAAAATTCCGACATCCTGGATCGAGAGAATTGCGCGCGAGAGAGATCGCTTCATCGATTATGCTGTCGATATTTCTAAACGATCTGCCTTTACTTCGCGTCAATTCGCGCCGATCGTGCATTGCGGAACGACGCGCGTATCGCGACAAGGACGATCGCGCGCAGGTGTCCTTGCGCGAATGTTGCCGCGCGCAATCATTCTCGGTTGTGTGTGTGATGTATCTCGTGGCTTCTTTGTGTATATAACCGATCGACGTTGCAATAATGTCAATATTTTGGCAAGTTTGTGCGGTAAAAATTAATATTTTTCACGACATTGTATCGACGGTAAAAGTAATAATAAAGATTAATAATATCTCGGACAAAAAGAGAAAAGTAATGCTAATTTCATTATGTTGTGCTATCTTGGGTCTGTAAATATATTGCTTTTATTTTGTTTATCAGCCAAATGTGACAAGTTTAGATATACAATAGAATTAATACATTATATTTTATGAGAATTATACTAAGCGCGTGTATTATCTGAGAGTTTAATATTTATGTTTAATGTTGTTGTTGTGCATCGCATGCACATAGAAATTATAGAGAAAAAAAGAGATTTCCCTCATTCTCCTTTAATGATTTCTCATTAGTGTTAAAACACCATAAACAGTGCATTTTATATTTTATATATTTCTAGACTTTCGGATAATAATCTCATTTCTATACAATATCACTTCTTATTTTCGCAAAATCCATTTAATATTACGAGTTTATCGGTGATGCACTTAAGCCTTCAATGTCCGGCGCGATAAAATATTTTTCTTCCCATTATTATTGACAGGTTCAACCAGTAATTGCGAATATTCCATACGTTCGACCGTGTCTGCCAGGAATGTGGAAACGCGACATTCCAGACTTGGAAAAGCTAACGGGGTGCGTTCGCACAACCTTATCGCGCTTTTTCCTTTCTTCGCCCCGGAAACTTTTCTCGACGATGATCGGAATGCAATTAATCATCGCCAGATTAACACTACGGGAAAATCTACTACGACAGATATTTATTTCTTAACGCGGTATTTTCTCTATTGCGTAATAATATTTCGCGTGATAGGAGAATGCGAATATCGTGCGCAACATTCTGGTCGGTATTTTCAATACTTCGAAACAATGCCGATAATTAAATTGTCATTGTAATATTACATATCGCGCGTATAATTGACAGACAGAGAATATGTAATTAACACGTTATTGATTATCGCGATTGTTTTTAAATAATTAACATAATGAGTATTTGTGTGAGAAAATGTAATAATATTTATAACAATGTTTGATATTGTGTGTATTATATAATCAAATTGGTGACGCGAGATTTTTCCATCGCATATCCGAACAACTCGTTCTTCAATAAGATAGTATCGACTTCAATTTCTGCTTCTGACACACCTCTTTTCAACGCACAGCAAGTTTTTCAAGTTTATTCAAAAAAAAAAAGTAACATCGATGAAGTTCTCCGCGCGTGCAACTTTTATCAATATTATTCGACCAAAAAAAAATTTCGAAGAAAATATTTTACTCCTAAAGAGATAAAACTTATCTTGTGGTTATATCAATGTAATTTTTTAAATTATCAACGGTATCGCATATTACTCGTTCGTTCTTTCTCTTGCGCTATCAAAGATAACGACATTGTCGAAATTTTTATTTATATTCGGCTTTATTTACACAAGCAAACGCGGTAATTATCTTATTCTTTTTTTTGTTATAAGCTATACTAACTTAAGAAGTATCCGGGAAAAGATGAACAAAACCTGATGATCAAAGATTATTGTGCAGGCTGTAATTTCATAAAACACACGCACGTTAAACAATAATTGCTTCTGATAAAACATGTTAGATTATTACATATTATTTAACATGTGCGATAATTTTGCATAACTGAATGAAATAGATTATCGCGTTTTGATTTAATTACGTAAATGAACAACTTGCGGAGAGACAATTTATGTACATTCATTTTTTTCTCCGTATTAAAAATTCATGCTACTGCACTTTCTTTCATTTCTTTTTGACATGTGCCGAAAAATACCGGTTAAAACACTTTCAACGAGAATTTAATATCTTGCGCAAAGTAACGCCCGCTAATGTTTTATTCGTGCCTTGATCTCATGTCCAGAAAATTTGCGAAAATCCAAAGTATGTCTATCATATTTTTCTCTTACTGACAATTTGCAGAATACGCGCGCGCGCTATTTCCAAAGAACGTGCGTGATAAGTTTCGACTGAAATTTCATTTCAAAAAATTCGGAAGAGCCATAAACTTCCTCGCGCATTTCTCTTATAGATTTTTTTTCTCCGATTCTTCCCAACTTTACTCTCGACGCGTCGCATCGATAATTGATCGACATATTTTTACGATGATGTAAACGTAATTCGAGCGTGCATAATTAAATGCCACTCACTACTACTTCCCGTTATAGATCTCGCACTTGTTGATACATGTTTATTTATCGTGACAACGTACTTTGTCCGCAATCCGTTTGCACTTCAAAGAAACCCGCGATTATTAAATGTAATTATTAATCTAATCATAAAACGCAAAAAAAAACCTCGTCGCGGGATCTAATTTCCATGAAATCAGATCGAGAGATCGGTGAAACGGCGGCACTGTATATACCGTATCGCATTAACGGGCGAAATCGCTTGTTCGTCGGCGCTAACAACAGTGAAACGGTCTCGCAGTCTCGCAAACATCGCCTGACGCTTCTGCCGCGCACACGGAGTCCAGTTGACCTACTTGCAGCGCGGCGGCGGCGACAGCGACGGCGGCGGCGACGGCGGCGGCGACATCGACATCGTCAGCATCGTGGCTCTTCTATCATAGAAACGGAGAGAGATCCCATCCCGGACACGGGTTCGCTCTCGATTCTCGAACGTCACACCCCGTGCGACATATGTGACGTCACGCGTCGAATCGCGTCACATGCTCTCTCTTTTTTCTTCATCATAATACACGTTTTGTTCGCGCGGGTGTAAGTTGTGTATAAGTGAATGCACCTTCGAAAAGCACGTTAAAATCGATCGCAAACGTTATCGCGATATCAATATTCATAGTGTCGCCAAACTCGTCTTGTGTATCAGCTTCAAAACTTACGGCAATACGTGGGTAGAGCATATTTTAAGCGATGAAATTACAACGTAAGCTTTGGGAGCTTGTACTATTCATATATTTAACAAATTAGATAATTATCAATTTATAGTGTCGATGCATTTTATATTTTATTTTAAAAACACACATACATGTATGCGCATGTATGTGCATATATAAATCTCATCTCAATGAACGAATTTCCGATGAATATATTTGCTGATATGATAATTAATATTATATTTTTCTTTTGATATGGAAGTCTAAATATGCAGCTGTGCGATTCACAGAATATTTTCACATGAAAATCATATTTGATATTAGCTGAAAATTAATTTCAACACATGCAGAAAGAGAGAAAGAGCGTTAAATACGATATTATTTCGATCCGGCGACGTACAAGTTTGATCTCTTTCTCAAATCTCATCATCTCAAAATAAAGGATAAAATGTTCGGAATCGGAGCTCCGCTAAGAATGCTGTACAACGATAATTTGTCACGTCAAAAAACTGCGGAAAGAAAAAGAGATCGCTCGGGTGAATTTGATGCCGGCGTGTTGAAACTTACTTTTTCTTTCTTTTTTCCAGCAGAAAGGCTTTGGAGAAGCCGTGCTCGGCCGGCAAGATTGGTTACCGCCGTCCCTAGTAACGTCGTGTATTACGTGTAAAACGTGTTGACGAGTACGCCAACTCGCACGAAGCAAGCGCGCATCGCGTGCGTCCTGATTCACTTTTTAACCCTTTACGATCTCGTATCGAGGTAATGTTCTACTACACAGCGGTTTATAACATGCTTCTTCCGAATACTTGTGTGATAATGTGTAATTATTATTACTTATAAATTGCATTTTTCTGAACTTTTCTATCTAAAGGTAGTGATATGTAATTATGTACTGAGATTATAACATATTGAAATAAAAATAAGATGTTTTAAGTGTTTTCTAACATCAATTTGTTTTTTTTGCAAATCCTCCTAAAATATTATTGTAAGATATAACTACAAGATACTACAAGATAACAATATGTACATATATATGCAATATATAGTGATTGTGTATGTTACAGCTTTGTTATGGGCAATAATCAGTGGTTAGAAAATAAATTCGGATCGTGGAGTGTGTAACCGTGCACCGATCGTGGAAAAGGCCGGCTTCGGCGTTCACGACAGAACGACCCACCATGTTAGCGTCGCCACTCGGGGGGGCCTCAGGTCCGTCCTACTGCGCAGTAACGCTGTCGAAAAGCTTACTCTACTTTCGCTAACAACAATCGCATCTGAAAGCATGACATTGTGCTCCCAGAATGAGAAGAAAAATTTATTATCCTATATTAGGTCAAAACAAGAAACCTAACCTAACCGGGAAGAAAGAAAGTGTAAAGTGAGTATCCCGGGGTTTCGGTTCCTAAGCGGTTTAGTTAGGAAGATAATAATACTTCAACCCCCGCAAACTTCGAAGTCAACAATTCTACGGAAACTACAGCGTAGTCTCATGTTTAACCTTGTGTTACTTATGTTGCAATTATTTCGATTATCTCTGTAGGATAAACAACATTATTGGCGATATCTTTGTCGCAAGTGACTTCCGAAAAAAGTTATTTCAAGTCTTATTACTTTATTACTGCCGATCTTCATATCGAGGATATAAAGTGACTCATAGGTCTTTGCGTTCCATCCAACGACTCATCCATCTTCACGTTGTCGCTTTTACGATACGATCAATCGTCTCGGCGGCCGCTATTCCTCGTTGCGTTTCTTCCGCAACTGTTACGCGACATACTTTATATGTCGCTTTTCGCGACTAACAGAAAAAAAATTCTATATCTCAAATTTTATATGACAGAAGAATCGACTTCTTGTGAACTACATCAAGTACGTGAAAATTTGTCACTTCCCAAAACTCGACGTTCTTGAAAACCGAAAATCACCGATCTTAAAGGACGAGAGCGTCGACTGAAGTGGCGCTCGAAAGAAGAACATTTAAAGATGTTTTTGTCACGAACCTTTTGTCCTGTTTATCCAGAAATCACGATGAACATGTATACAGACTGCAGTGACAGAAATTACACTCGATGAGGAACATAAAACAGGTTTCCCGAAATCGATATCTTTCACAGGTAGATTATCGAACTCTGAATATCCTGCTGTGCGGCTACCTGTTCAAAAAGATTTATTCGGTTAATCAGTGAAGAAATTTTTGTCTGACGTTTCGAAAACGAGACTTTTGTGGGGACTTGTTTGCGCTCTTTTCGGCGCGTCGTTTGCGTCGCGAAGCGCGCCGACCGTCGGGCCGCGAAGAACCGCGGCTACATCGGAGGAATCGATAGATAAAGAGCGGCCACCGATTTTCACGGAGCGTGTCCATTCGACTTCTGCAGGCAAAGTACGATCCTACGGCAAAAGTACGACACGATCGCGCCGCGGTGTCATTTTTCCGTGTCCGTTTTGCGGAAACGTGCCGTAGCAATTCGAGATGTATTTCGAGATAAATGCGCACGGTTGAGGAAAAAGAGAGAAACCAAGGGACAAAGATATGTCTCGCGAGGAAAAATTGCAATCATATCGCGCGAAATCGCATATCAGAGAAGAAGAAAAATATTCGAGAACGCGAACACGCTTTTAAAGCACAAAAGCGTGAATATACGCGATCGTCGACGAGTGTACCGGAATCCCGTCACCTGGGATTTTTCACGCGTCTGCAGAAATAAATATTGAATCACAACCGCATTTCGGCGTCTTGATGCTCTTCCTCGAGCTCGATAACATCCTTTTGGCTAAACCTAAATTTGTTGTAATTTCTAATGTTCTCGCAACCGAGCACACAAGACTTACCGCATCTCGAGAGCGGGTAGCAACGTCGACCAGATGCATCGTGGTAACGGCACAGCAGTCACGGTCACAGATACTGGCGTTCAGCGGGCCGCTTCCAACACGACGACGATTAGCCACGACGACAACCGGGCACAACACTGGAGCAACACACATCACTGTCACACATGCACACACACACACACACACACCGGTGTCTCGGCGATGTCCGTTTTTGGCAACGTGTGAGAGAGTCCAGGAGGCGCGGCTCTTCTGGCTCGGAAACGGCGCGGTGCGGCACGGCCCCGACGGCTCGTCGACGAGAAAACCGACGCGAGACAGAAGAGAGAACGCGCGAGAGCGCGCGGGGGGAGGGGAAGTGGGGAAAGAGAGAGAGAGAGAAAGAGAAGGCGCGAGCGAGAGCGCCAAAGGGAGAGACAGGGAGAACACGATTGGTAGGAGGCCGCGGAATAAAAGCGCACGTCCGTCGACGGGTTTTCTAACTTCCGGTCGTTTGTAACGCACTTTCTCGCACCCGTTCGTTTTTTTGAAAGACGGCACCACCAAATCAACGCGCCACACCGCACTGTAAGTGTGTGTTAAATACACGATGCACGACGACGCTTATGCGAAAAGTGTGTGAGAGATGTCCCCCTTTCTCGCCGTCGGCAACCGTGATGTATGTGTATGGAGTCTCTCAGAGAGACTATATCCGCGCGATAAGAGTTCGCCCCGCGATGTACGGCTGAGAAAGAAAGAAAGAGAGAGAGATAGAGGCGGGTGCGCGCTACTCTCTCGTACACTCGCGATCGCACGGAGAAGATCCTACGAACCGACACGATGCAACCGAGATCCCTGACTGAGCAGCCGTCGCCCGATGAAGCTGCCCCATGAGACCGCAGCGCCGCCAACCGTCAACGACGCGCCAACCAAAAGTTCCTGCCATCGCAACGAGAGGTTCTCATTCTCTTCTTTTCCATCTCGTTTCTTTCTCTATGATTTTTGATCGAATTATGCTTGCAATGTGTTCATGTTCTCTTGTCATCATAAAGATGTAATACGCGCGTACAGCAAGATGTAATGCACCTAGTACATGTCCTAATTAAATAAACACACAAGTGTTTTACATAATATTATTTCAATTACTACATAATACGAAGAGACATTTGACAGAGATTTATATTCATGAAATTCCGGAGTTTTAAAACTGTTTTAAAAAGTCAACGAAATTCCGTCGGAGGAGAATCACTGGTGACGCGAAACTCTCGGGACTTCGATCTTTCGGCGCGCCGATAGGTCGCTCAGCTGTGAACTCTCGACGATTATTGGCTGAAACACCGTCTTGCTCGGAGCAACAATAAGCCACCGCCGAGGAACGAGATAGCGATTGAGAATTGTCGATGTTTGTTCCGCGTGCGTTTCCGTTTCTCGCTAAGGATTTCGCGGACGTTCGCCGGTGTTCGCGCGCCAAGTGCACAACATTGGCACAGGTGCGACAACGTGTGTGCGCGCGACGAGTGTGCGGGATCACACGGCTTTAATTACTCACTTATGCAAACATTTTGCGAGTACGTCGCGACGTGCCACGACGAACAGCGGCCACGAGAAATCGTTGTTGACAATCACCGTTCGCTCGCGCGCCGCGTTCACCGTTCATCGCCATTTCGCCGACGCGGCAATCACCACGACGACGAGGACGAGGGACGCTGCCACAGGCTGACCAGAATCCGCTCGGCGATGAAGAAGAGCTGAGTTCGAAGTGCGGCTCTCGTCGTAGGCCGAGTACACACGAGGAGGTAAGTGGCACAACTTTCCTCGCCAAGTGACAGTTTCCGGATCGATGTGCATATGTTGCTTGTGAATTTTTCATAACACGTGTATGTGCTATGCACGAAAGCTATTGTTTACATTGGCGAGAGTATTGCTTTTTAATAAGATATCCCGCAGATCGTCATTGTAAAAAACATGCAACGTAAACGTTTCTCGGGGAAATATCCCTTGTGCTAATTTACTTACGTGGAAAGTTGGGGTTATGTTGGAGGAAGTTTTGACATTTAAACTTTCGTGAATCAAACTCTCGGAGATTCTCATCTCGAAAACGCATATCAATGTTATCAAGTTGATTGTAGAAGAAAATTTTTTTCACATATGGCTTACGTGTTAAGCTGTTGTTCATATTAATAGGAAATGAAGTTAATTTTGTTCATACAAGAAATATTTGTGTGAGGTTTTTTTATCTCTCTTGAGAAGATATTATTATTTTACGCTATTGTCAATAAAAATGTTAGTATTGTTTTGCTCCAGATTTAATGCATGTATTTTCCATGAAATTATTTATATGAATATTTATGTTTTTTATATTTTTCTAGAAAATGTCGTGTAGTATATTTCCTGTCACATATAATTATATGTAATTACTTGTAATAGTTTGTGTTTTTATTCCGGATTTTATAGCTATTTTTGCAGAGACTTACTTTTTGTAGAGAGAGAGAGAGAGAGAGGGGAGGAGACTTGCAATTATTTATTTCTTGTTCACACTATTTTTATCTTTATAATGCGCATTAAGAAATTTTATCTCACGCACAAATGCACAAATAAATATATTTAACATTAAGGATCGTGTATTTTAACATTAAAGACAATTTGCCAACTTGTTGCATTTACGTTATTAAACGTCAGTAAACGTAAGTGCGCGCGCATAAACTTATCCACGAGCTGCAATAAATCGTGTTTCAACTACAACGTCTGCGGTTTCGAATTGAGGAAAATTGACGATGATCTCGCAAATACGCGGAAATGTCATTTACGCGGTTCCACGTATGTACACATACGTTGCAGACTTCTCTTCGTGGAGATGTAGGGAATTTTCACCGAGATTGTCGGTCTGCCGACTCTCAAGATCGACTGGAAAGCACGCGGCTGTCTACGTGTCCCGTCGCTTCACGCTAATGGTCGTGTACTAATTAATCCTTCAATGTAGATATACAATTAGCAGCGATCGCACGATCGATTTCTTTATCGGTGTTTGTATCGCAAATATCGCGTAGATTCAATGTTGTTTTGGAACTTATCCGAACACGATCTAAAAATATCTAATAAGTGTAAATTACATGTGTGTGCATACACACACACATAATATATATATTTTTATATACAATTAACGATAACTAAACGTCTCTCATAATATTGTTGACTACAATAAACCTCATGCACATCACAATTACTGGAGCTGTGTTATTTGACTGTATCATGGGACAATTTCTCGTGACACAGTAATTTCTCAATATACACGGTCTCTCGGTTGCTTAGGCTAATATTACATTGTTAACAATGGCAACAACGTTATCAGTTTACTGCGTGCATACAGACAAACTCATTCGCCGTGTTTGAATTCGCAATGTTTCCCCAATCGGAGGATATTAACATATTTTAGTGCAATTTCCATTTAGTGTTTTATGAATAATAATTACACAATTACGAGAAATAAATCTCGAGATTATTATCGGTTGATAATATACTTGCGAGGAACATTCTTAATCAACATTAGCATTTTTTTCACTCGAATAATCTTTAGAGTTGAATCCGTCCGAAATGAAGAAGCTGCACCGGTTTTTTTACCTGTAATTTCGAAGCAATAATATTGCGCTCAATAATATGCGTCCAGTCATGCAGTACATACGCACGTGGATGTTGAATTCGTTTGCGAGAGCATCACGTTTTCGCGCGAACAATGCACGTGCGGATGTTGTCGTCGGTATCGTCGTTGTCGTCGTCATCCTCGTCGTCGTCGTCGTCGTCGGCTACGTATCCGAAACAGAATTCGCATTGCGCGTGCTCCGAAATGTCAGTGAACTCGAATTCAGCTGCTTAAGAGGTCGGTCACTCCACCCCTTTCTCTCCTTTTTTGCATTCTCGGTGTTGTTATCGTTAAATTCGCCTCGATCGAAAAAAGAGAACGCATGTAAAATAAATCGAAATGACTGAGAAAAGAAATGTCCGTTTTTTTTGTTGCATGAAACGGAACGACATCTGACCTTTGTAATCGGTGATTGATTTACGAAGCATTCAAATAGCTCTCGAGTCGTTTTTTTTTATAGACAACAATAACTCGTTCGTATTGCAAAAGTTGCTTTAATGCTCATTTGTTATTTATAATACAATAATAGTTTTATTTAAAAATACATTTATTATGAATAATAGTCAATTATAATAGTCAATTATAATAATAAGTATGTATTACGATGTAAATTTTGAGATATTTTGTGATGACTAATGAACTAAAACATCGAAAAATTTATCTTTTCTCATAAAATTAAATCTACAGGTTTAAATCTCAATAGCGTTAAGATTGATTTATAGATAGTTGTTTCCGAAGATTATTTTCTCTTTTCAATCTTGTTTAACAGTTTTGCTTCCGCTTTATTACCGTCGCATTTAAGAAGAAACAAGAGAACACTCGATAATCACATTTTATATATCCATCAAATCGTCAGTCGTACTTGAATATTATTTAAAATTGCTCGGATATGATGTGATTAATGAATAACGAAAGAAAGAAGTTCGAATACAAAAAGACATGTATGTGTAGTTTTATTGTGTGTTTAACGATCTTAGTACCTCATCTTTCGAACCTACAGTTGTTGATTATTCATTTGCGTGATAAGACATTATAAACTTTTTCTCTCAAGTCTGAAAAACTTTACTCGAACTGTTGTCACGAAAACCGAAGGCAAAAATTTCAACCACGTTTTACATACTGCCATATATTACTGTCAATCAATAGTTTCTTAAACTAATCATAATCTACTTTTGTGATAAAAAATGATAAGTCAGTTTTTTATTACGAGAAAAGACAAGTAGCAGAAATTTAATCGCAACTACGTTATCGTATGTGATATGTATATCACATCGTACACATATACGTATACACATATAACAAGTACATTATATGTATATAACAGTCAACATAGCGTGTATATCTTAATCTGTTTGTATTATTCGATGTTTATCATAACAAAGAGTTCAGATACATTGTTATCGACAGAAATGAGCGGTTCACTGCTTGGCAGAGGCCGGGGCGGCCGTCTGGTCGTGTACGGGGGTTGTCCAGTATTAATCTTCATTCTGGTGTTTCTTTACCATGCGGCTACATCGGAGATGGACAGACTGCGGGAACTGCAAGAACAATGCGTTCATCAGCAGGAAGCTCTCGCTGCTCAACTGCAAGGTGGGTGGTGGTGGTTTGAATATAATGACATGTGTGACCGTCTAAAATACCGTCAGGGATGAAATCCACACAGTTACTAATATATCATTTAAGCGGCGAAAATATGGCAACGGTAGTATCGCATAGATCCGTGAATTGTTCATAAAGTGCAAATCGAAGAATTTATCGTCGAAAGTAAAACCGTTTATTTATAGAATTTACGACGAAACTGTACAATACAATTGAAATTTACGAGCAAATTTTATTTCTTTCGAATTCTCCGCTTTTCGAGTTGCTTATATTTGGAAGGATTTTTTTTATAATGCGGTAATTTCTCTTTTCAGTTATATTCGAATACAAAGTACGGTTGGAGAAATCTCTGGCCGAGGAAAAGAGTTCGAACGTTGCGATAAAGCAAGAGCTGCAACAACGAGCGACGCGCGAGAAGTCGTTGCGCGACAAGGACAGCATAGAGGCGATGCAGAGATTCAATTCGCTACAGCAGACGTATAAGATCCTTCAGTCGGAACATGAAGATCTCAAAGAGGAGTGCAAGAAGCGGGAGAAACTGGCGTTAGATGAGACCACGAGGCTGGAAACGACGCTGCAGGATCTACGAAGTCAACTGCGACAGTTGCAAAAAGATAAGGAGAAAACTATGGAGAACTTGAAGAATAACTACATGACATTGCTGATTGACCACGAAAAGCTCGAGAAAAAGTACAACCAATCGGCAAGAAGTAACAGCGATAACGAAATGACCATTCTACACCTCAAGAAAGAAGTTTTCCAACTTCAACGTGAGATAAAAGAGCTGCGCGATGGCAAGGTAAAAATTTGAACTATCACTGTGTGAAAAAAATGCTAAAAATTTAAAATCTAAATCTAAATCTTCTCTAATAAGTATATATATGATAAAAAAATACACAATCTTTCTTTCTCTAATATTGCCACTTTCAATCAGTAAAATGATTAATAATGATAATTAAACTTGTTTATCAAGTCACAATGCACTAAAGTTTTTCAAGTTATTTATATATGTTATGTGGGATCAAAGCCCGAAGCACAAGCGGTCCTAGGATTGACGACTAGGTCAATGACGCGAAACAACGGTCAAAACCCCGAATGGGCATTACAACGTATAAAATATTTCGTTTGTATCATGTACACGTATAAGCGGAGAGGCTCTATCCCTCTCTCTGCATCTCCTCCCCGTAAAAACCTCCCCTAACTCAACCTAATTTATAATATGTCACTGCAATAATAGCGTCCATTGAAAAGTATGCTAAAAACTCTATTTCGGGTTTTGACTATACTTCGCGCATTGATCAGTCAATCCTAGAATCGCCCGTGCTTCAAGCTTTGACCATAACATATGTCGTCTTCATTTTCATCTTCATGAAAATGAAGATGATATTCATATACACGCGTGCATACGTTACATCATGATCACGTAAATATCTGGATTATTATCATGTCTTTCAGAGTAATTTCTCTAAAAGCACACCTTCGTCCGAAGCGGTTCTGAAAGTTAGTCCCTTAGCATCCCGGAAGCCCGATTCGCCGCCGATTCCAGCGCCGCAACATCAGCAACAGGTAAGTTCGCCGTTGCCGTTGTTAAACGCATCTCGCGACTATCGCGTAGATGAAAAAGCGGTTCTGTCGGAGGAGGAGATGAACAACGACGTCAACGAGCCGGCAAATAATATCGGATTTATTCAGAAGAAAGGCAACATAATCGTACCAGTCGGTCCGAATGAAGTGAAAGAAACGACTGCCGAGTTTGTCTCTGACACTCAGCAGCAGAAAGAGGCAAAGCGTCTTGAAGAAGAGCAAAGAAAACAGGTAATGTCGCCGCCGTTGAATCGGGACGACGACAATCTGAAGAACGACTATGTTCCGGCAGCGCAAGCTGAACATCCACTAGCATTAGCATCTGCGATTGAAAAAATGCCCACAGTCACATCTAGTCTAATCAGTATTAAGGAACACGCAGAGAACAACGAGTTGCAGAATCTGCAAAAAAGAATAAGTGGGATTCTATTTCATAAAGAACGTGTAAAGAATGTTCGCGCTTAATTTATTATTATTTATCGAGTTATTTTCAGCTTACGGTACATGCAATAAAACACTAATCCGTTCTACTTCTCTCTGTATAGTTTTGGAAAGATAAAATATGTTTTTATAATTAAATAAAAACATCTTATTATATAGATAATTAAAAGAGAGAAAAAATATATACAAGGATACAGCGAGTGAGAGAGTGGATTGATTTTATTAATCGCATTCAGCAGAGGGTTTTTTTGTGCTTTCAGTCTGTGATTGGTGATCCTATTTTTCTAAATCTATTACAAATGTGATAGTATATATCAATGACAAGTAATTACAAAGAGCTTATTAAGTGTGCAATTTTGGTAAATGCGGCTCTCTTTTTTTTTTACTCTTTTCTCAGTATTGCTAGCAGCGCTATAGATATATGCATTATAGAATTTATATAAGGCCGTATCAGACTTTGTATTAGAGATTGAAAATTTCGAATTAGAGCTTCTAATTTACATGATCAATTTCTATAGCATAAAGTCTAATACAGGCTGTGAGAAATATATGACGGATGTAGCTATATGAATTTTATATTTATATGCGATGAATTTATTTGTGCTGTATGCTGTATGTCTTCTAAGTTGCTTGTGGCTTAGAGATTAGAATATTTTCTGTTATAAGTTATCAAAATACTCTCTTTTTTTTTTAACTCATACACAGAAAAAATTTTGGCTTTAATGATTTTTCTGCATTATTTTATTTTTGTTCTCGAAATTTGTTGTTCGTACGCTTAAAACTTACTATTCTAATAATGTAATGTGTATTAACTCTAAGATACTTTATCGCACGCATAATGAATTCCAAATGTGAGTTTCGTTTTGTACGAAGAAAACTGTGGTTGTTTTAGCAAGCATTTATTTTATTAGGAAATTAATTTGAAGTAAAATTGTTGGTTTAGTTAACACTAAAATGTAAAATTAACACTAAATTTTAAAATTAACACTAAAATAAAATATAGTCCTGTAACGTAGTTATTCCGAGAGTAGTCGCGCCATTTTTATTTTGCGTAAATTCACTTGAAGTGTTTTTTACATCCCAATTAAGTCATTGTTATTCAGCACATATTATACATTATTAATTGTTTTAAATAATAATTTATTAATAATATCTAAAAATATTATGAATAAGTTCAATATTTTCAGAAAAAAGTAAGAAAAAAAATAAAAAACACAAGAAGAATATTAAGCAGCTGTGATGTTGAGCAGCTTCATTTTTCCGACGCCGGGATGTACAAAACAGTCCAAGTGACTATTCTCGAGTTAAAATTGACAGCATACCGCTATCATGTTGCTTATTAGGTGTTGGTCTTGAAATGATTTTGATTAAATGATCGCATAATGCAACCATTGTGCAATTATGTGTATTTTTTTGCTGAACACTTTAACTGCGCCGCAGAAAGTTTTATTTGAAAAACATTTGCACTTTGCACAACGGTTGAACGCAACTAATAAGACAGGATTAATAAGATCTTGATTAGAACTGATGATACTCGAGTATCTCATCTTTATTTTATTTGTTCGGATAATACTTGGTTATCAGAATATTTAAACCATATTATCTCATATTACTTGACATAATCTTGTATTATCATTCGGATATTTGTACTATAAGAGTATCACTCTGTATATATGTGTGTGTATTTATATCAGGTTCTCTATTATAAGAAAGAATGCAAACAAAGACATATATATATATATATATACACATATATATATACACACACACACACATAAATTATACAATAAAGACACAATATACTATAATATTAAGATAAAATTGAAATTACATTACAGAAAAAACGCGTTCTCTACATAGATAATAAATAAATAATAAATAATAAATAATAAAAAGTGACATGTAAGACTATTTTTCCTAATATTTATTAAATTATTAAGCTGACATACATATAAGACAGACTGGGTACATACATATAATCAAGCTGACATATATATATTTTGATACTCTTTATTTTGGTATAAATATCCAAATGATAAAAATGTCGAAGTGCTACGGATGCAAGATTATGTGGATACTCAAATAATGTAAGACAATACGATTTGGACCCGATTATCTCATACTTGATCTAAATCATCAACATTGATCTTAACTGAGATGATCTTCAGTATTATCTTGTGTTTAGATTAGAAATACAGTTTTTATTTTTTATTTTCACGAACAAAACTATTGTTAAATATATTTTATAATATTAATTCTTCGCCTGCAGACATAGATTTCCCAGACTCACTCAAAAATTGCGCATTGGCTTTTCTAGAAAAAAATCAGTTTTTTTTTAAACGCTTATATCTTCGAAACTACTAGGAATTTTTTAAATTTTGTTTTTCGGTCAACGCAAAGTCGTTCAAACTTTTGATTTAAAAAATATTGATTTTTCGCGAGCAGAGATTTGATTTTAAAGTCGCGTAGGTCTCGCAGACCCAGTCTGTCTTATTTGTAAGTCATTTTTGATGTCTGCAGGCAAAGGATTGAATACATTCGATTGAATTTCACTCTGTAATCTTCCGATCAATTTTTTACTTGTTTACAAGCCATGCGCTTTTGTTGGGAAACGAGATGATTTATGTGTTAATAATATATATAACAGCCACGTGTTGTCCTGAATGTGCCTGTAAATCTGTGTTCTACAATTATTATAATAAATCGTTATTATATTAGTTGCTTGTAGTTTTATTGGCAACAACCTAACCCAATTACTATTGGCTTCTGCATTATATCTTTGTTGTATTATCGCTGCTAATTTATTTTGCATAAAATTGAATCGATCTTTTTTAACAGGCTAAAGAATGCTTAAAAAATTTTTTGCTATAAGAAAAACTTGTTTTTTATTTACGTAATGTAGCATAGCTTTCTTTCTATGTATTTATTGCACTTAGGATTGCAAATTAATATTATTTTTAAACGATATTGCAAAAAGATATTGTTGCATCGTGCGTTGTACTTGAAGCTTTCTTCGTTATTTTCTTTCTCTATTGAAGAAAGCTTTCTCAATAAAGAAAGAAAATAACGAACTGCTTATTTTTAACGCTAAAAAAAACACTTTTTTTCTTTGTACAACTACTTTTTTTTTATTACCTTTTATATGTGTTTGCACTTATTTATAAGATATTTGTATAGAAATATTAATAAAAGACTTTTTTAGAAACGAATAAAATCGTCGATATAAAAATACGTACACTTTAAATTATCAGCGAAAAATGGTGACAGTGCAGTTCCTGAATTTGTATGTACATGTTTTCAGTCATTTTGTATGTGAATGAATAACCGAATAAGATCTAAATATAGTATATATATCATTTGTTATTTATTTCGCAGAACTCTTCGAACAGTCAATCAATCGTTGTGTTGTAACGTATGGTAAAAGTGATCACTGATGTATATTTGCGACTGTTGTACGACTACACCGTATTATGCATAATCGTATACGAAAATGTTTTTTCAGGACGTAGCGCATGACTTCGTAAGTTCACGAAAAGCGGAAAACATCACTGTGGCGAGCAACGCCAACAGTTTGGTATCACCTTCGGTCGCTGACAAAGTCGTACCGCCACCGATCAAGCCGTTGAAGGTCAAGCTGCCGGTCGGCGTGTTACCGATTCCAGAAATCATCGAGCAACAGATTGATAATGCAGACGAGGAGAAGCATCAAGAGGAAGTTCGAAAGCGGAACGACGCGGCTCACAACAATGTTCCTCCACCACCAAGATTTGATCCTGCGAAAAACAGCAAAGAAGAGAAAGAGTCGATCGTCGAAGCCGGCAACTTGGACCCACCGTTTGTCGCAAATCCTCCCGCTGCTATGCGACATCTCGGCGAGCAAATCGAGAGGAGAGCAAACGACGCTTGGTTTCGTGTGAGACCCGGAGTGCAAGAAGTCGGCGAAGAACTTAATCAATTGGGTCGGCTTCCTGGGTGAGTCAGTTTTTGTCTATCGTAATTTACGTAAAACATATAAAGTAGCTTATATTTTAGTTTTAAGAATTGTTTTAATGAATTTATTGTCTCATGTAAAGTTTTTTTATTTTAGATTGGACGATGGACAAGCTAACGGCGCTGATGATCAATATGACGTAGCTGATTACGACAAGGAACCGCAAAAGAACGATATTCATCTGGCAGAGGGCGAAGACGAGGGAGAAGGTAATTTGACGATATTGAATAATCGGTCGATTTACGTTGAAATTATTCTTACATCTGAATTTCAGATGACGACATGCTCGACTATCCGCAGAATTTGAAGCAAGGAAAACGGGAATGAGAAGGCAAGCATCATCGTTTGAACGTGATTTTTACGTGACCAACGATCAAGTCGACTAAAAAAAAAAAAAAAATAGTCAACTTGACCTGACCTGACCTGACCTGACTTGACCGATCGTTCGGAGACTTAGCGAAAATTATTTATTTTGTATTATAATCGATGCAAATCGTACACACATTTGACTTGTCACTACAAGAACATGTTTAAATTTGTTTTCATGTTTCGATACGGAGGACACAAGAGTTTAGTCAAACAAAGACCTATATATGATAGTATGTGTACGTGGTACAAATGTTATCAATCGCTAAGAATCTTCTGAAGACGCTTCTGGTTATTTCAAAAGACTCGATGTGAACGAATGAACAAAAAGATACGGATTGTATTTTTCTAGCTCTTACTCATCACAAGCCGAGTGTGTTGAAAGTGACTTAACTGCACTTATTACTTAAGACACTCGTGACTTTGTTACTATATAGTACAAGTGTGTTAAGTTAGACTTCTAAAGCGGCACACGATGCTTTTATTCGTTTAAAAGTGCAGGAAAAAAAAATATATATAATAAATATATATAAATATATAAATATATTAAATATTATTTATTTAAATATATATATATATATGTGTATATATATATGTATATATATATATGTGTGTGTGTGTATATATATATATATATATATATATATATATATAAATTATTGCCAAATCGTGATGCTCGTGTATAGAAAGCTAACGAAAGAAAAACATCATGTGCCGCGAGCTTTACTTTTTGCTAAACTTACATGTCAAATTTTATAACGAGACATTGTCAAAAAATTAATGCCTAGTAAAATCGACCAATAGCGAATCGGAAAAAAACTAAAAAAAGAATAGAAAAAAATATCCGCCATGTTTTATTTACTCTGTCTTTGTCGAAAAGTTCGAGAATTACGACTTAACTTATTTAAAATAATGAAGACATGACACAAGCGTAGTTTAAAATATTTTGTTATAGTCTTAGAATCAGTTATATATACATATACCGAGAGAAGAGACATTGTAATTGTACATAACGTTCGTTTCGTAATAAAAAGCAGATGGAAAATAGACTTTTACTGTGTTTTTTCCTACTTTCTTGCATATTTCTCAGTAAATTTCCTTTTCCCAGAATATTTTAGCGTCAGTCATCGTTCAACTGAATATGTTTGCTTCAAGCAACATGGGAATATTATCGACAGACTTGTTATCAAGAATGAATTGTTAATGTTTTTAAATTGTTTTAGAAGATAGTGTATCTATGTATTATCAATGTAATTCCAACGTAACTATATCATGTTAATGTTTGCTAGCTACTCTACTTCACAGTTCATTATATAAGCAAACTACTGTCTCACATCTCTATCACAGTTCTCGGAAATCATTTACATGTCAAGATACATAGTGCTTTTTTCTTCTTTATTATCATTTACACTTAAAAGAATTTTTGAAAATATTATCTAAACAAAACTTTGTGATAATTGACATTTGGAATGTATATATTATTGAAAAAATTCTGTTTTCTTATAACGGAGAGAGACCAATATTTAAAACGCTTTGGTACACATACATTATATTCTATTTATAAAATGTCTTTTGATATCTTACGTTATTTGATAAAAACCACAATAATGATCGTAAGACACATTTTGCTATGCGCAAAGCAGTTCATTTTTTTACACGCGCAAGCATAATTTCCATTTTTCTTGCTTATTGCGCAATATTTACGCATATGGAGACATTTCTTTGCTGCACTCCTTATTGCTGTATATGCTCGTTTTATCTGTTATTTCTAGAAAATTCTTTTGTGGAAAACTTTCACGTTTATATCTCGCTCGTGATACATATGAATTTACTTACTTTGACCTCTTGCCTGAGAGATCATCTTATCACCGCGGACCTTATTCTCGATGAGCCAGACTTAGAGACAGAAAGAATCAAGAACGCAAACACAATTTAGATATTCGCGCGTGCACGATCATTTTAATCTTTTTTTAATTTGATAATTCTCCTTGTCTGTCAAACGTTCTCTCGCGCTGAATATGAACTATTCTATCAGACCAACGGAATATTCGAGAAAATATTTGTACATTCATAGTGTTTTTCATTTTTTTTTTGCAATACTTTTATTTGCCTGAGTGATTTTATTGAAATATGAATAATATTCTGGTTTTAGTAAAAGAGAAATTACTTACACATTGTGAGCACTTGCATATACGTATATAAAGTATAAAGCAATTATAGATATATGAAAATTTTTATTAAAGTTTTATTAAATTTTTTTTTATCTTAAATATGTCAGAGAAGGTATTTTTTGTATATATTTAGATGATTTTATATTTAAAAAATCGTACTTTATATATTTTTAATATAACATAAAGAAGTTATTCTCGATACGAAATTTCAACACATTTATATACAAGTTTATTGTAACGAGATATTGGAGATATCATTGAAAGCAGTCGTGTCACAATGCCCACGGAAAAAGCACTCACGTCATCATGTACGAGTGTTAGTAAATAGTCTTGTCCAATTATTCTCTTGCGAGTCTCTTCGTGAAGATTAGAAGAGCTCACGTATCAGCGACCTTCGCGCAAGGATGCATGACCACATTGAGTCAGTTATATTGTCAGCGAAGAATAGGTGAATTAGGAAAATTAACAAACCTTACATACACACACGTATATATGACAAGTTCTTAATACTAGAGAAATTCAGATACTGATAGAAGTAAAATATGAAATAGAAAAAATAATATATTAAAAGTAATAAATCGCAAAAAATATACTAATCGAGAAATATGAAAATTAATGTAATTGCAATATTAAATGCATATATATAATATTATTATTAATTCAGATTGAGAATTGACTTTGAAAAATAAATGATTCAATCCTTTCCGCGAATTTATATTTCAGAGAATGTATTTCGAACGTGTGATTTCGAGCTGATCGCAATATACGCTCAACTCGATCGTGTTCAGCGCCGCGTTAATATCGTTTGCAAATCAAAATTCATCGCCAATGTAAACGCGCGCGATTTTTATGCTCGAGGCGTCTCGGAAACTGGGAAAACCGCAGATCATTTTATGTATACCTGAGCGATCGATCTTTCAAAGCCTATAGGGATAAAATCTCTCTTCTCGAAATTCAGTATTTTTTCACGGAAAAAAAGTACGTGTACAGAGTGTCGCAGATAGAATTTGTTACAAGCGCGAGCGCGCACGTGATTTTAATGTCTTCTACCGAATATGTTGAAATCGCCACTTCCACGAATAATTTTGCATTTATTCGTGCAAATTTTATGAATAAATATTGAAAGATGAAATAAAATATATAATATATTATAATATATTAAAATATATTATATATTATAAAAAGCGGAAAATTAAAATTTCACGTTTTTTTCGAAACATCGACAAGTATTGAGCTAGTCTTTCTATCAACTAATTTACGAAAAATGATGTTATTACGAATAATATTGATAGCGCTTGTGTGTGTATCGACTTTCATATACTTTTCGCAACCTTCGACCTTGGAAGCTTAGTGTGAGTTTCGAGTGTTTCATCTTGCGAATTTCTAGGCGACGAATATCGAATATGTTATACACACACGTACACGTCTATGTACCTATCCTGTAAACATGTGTACATACGTGTACAATACGTCGATGAAACTCGCTTATGAGTAATCACGACACAATGACGTAATATCGGGCCCCACTACTCGAACCGAAGATCGGTTCGAGGTTTCAAAGTCCCTGAGACGAGAAACAACGTCGTGCCAGTTTGCTTCTTTCGTTGCTGAAGGTAAGATGCAAATGGAACACTTTTAAAATACTGATATATAAAAAGAAGACGCGTTGCAACAATATAAATGTATAAATTCGGGAAAAATCTAAAAACTAATAAACAGAAATATACAATAGTTTAAATAATTAATTGTTAAATAATTGATAAAAAATATAGCGGGCAGGATTATATAGCTTATAATTTATGTGTTGAAAATATATAACCGTAATTATATTCAGTGCTGTTTCGCGTTTAATATGAGATATTTTGATAAGCTCCCAATGGAATTACACGGTCGGAGTATTATTACATTAGTTCTGCTAATCAACGTAACTCCGGGTAAAGTCGATTTAATGCTGTTCGATTGATCGGATTAATTATATACGCGTTGTAGTTTCCAGACAGGAAGGATGAAGACATTACTCTCGATCATTTTCGCGCTGTTCTGCATCCAAGCGGCGCTTAGCGCTGATCCGCATGAGCATAGCAAAGTGGTTTGTTATTGGAATAGCACCGCTTTCGAAAGACAAGGTAAGTCTTTCTCTTTGCTCATATTTATCGGAAGTTGTTTATCTGTTTTGCTCTGTGAATGTCGAAAGCCAAACCTCGTATTTCGAAACAGAGATTTTATAATATTCGCGAAATGTCAAAATTTTCTACGTTATGTTCCGATTCTTCGATTCGTTTCATAAGTGTGCGCGTTTTCAAATATTTTTATCCTTTAAATCTGAATTCTACTAAAACACGATAAAAAACAATACATTCAACGTTCTCGTATTTTCAAAGGTCCGGCGAAGTTCACAATCGATGACGTCAAACCCGCTTTGTCTCTTTGCACACATCTCGTCTACGGATACGCTCATATCAATTCCGATTTTGAGATCGTTCCCGGCTCGCCGAGTCTGGATACCGGATCGGGCTACTCGTATTACAGACTCGCCACTCAGCTAAAACGATCGTTTCCCGATTTGAAAATCTATCTGAGCGTCGGAGGAAATTCAGATCCTTATGACGAGGAACACAAATACCTCGTGCTGGTATGAGCGCAATACTGTCATTTATTGTCGCATCCATATATTGCATCTGATTGCATATCACGATATATTATATCGTGTGATATGAAATAAAAATGTTTAAAAAAAGTGTTACGGTTTATAACGCAGGAATTAAACGCAGTAATCAAAATATTTTAACAGACTGAGACTTCGGAAGGCAGAACGAAATTTATTAACTCCGTGAATCGCCTGCTAAACGATTACGATTTCGATGGTATCGATCTGGCATGGCAATTCCCGCCAGTTAAACCCAAGAAACAGCGCAGCACTCTCGGTTCCTGGTGGCACGGTCTCAAAAAGAAGTTGGGCTACGGAAAATTCCAGGACGATAAGGAACAGGAACATCGCGACGGTTTCACCATCTTAGTGCGTGACCTCAAGACACAACTCAGATCAAGAGTCAAGGCTCTGACCATCACAGTGTTACCTCACGTTAACGCCAGTGGTTAGTGCATCAATAAAACGTTAACAATAAAGTTTATTTTGTAACGCACAGTATTGTATAAATATATATTTATTGTGTGTTCTATTTAATAGTCTACTACGACGCCAGACTATTGGCGCCCAACATCGAGACTGTGCATCTCTTCACCTTCGATCAGAAGACTCCGGAACGTAGTCCGAAAGAAGCCGATTTCCCAGCACCAATTTATGGCAGTTATGGACGCGTAGTGGATGACAATATCGATGCCGCGTCAAGGTAAACTGGTTGTTTTCTACAATATAAATTTGTTATCTTTTCTTTCCGTGTATTATTTTTTCACAATGTACTTTGACATGTGCATATTGTATGTAACGCAACCAATTTATGACAGTTACGGACACGTGGGAGATGACAATATTGATGCCGCGGCAAGGTAAATTTACCTTTCTCCCGCACAATGTATTCAATATATTTTTCCGTACCTATATTTTATCTAACGTATAAAATGCAGCATGCTATCTGTTAAACTTATATACGTAATAACATATAGAAGTTTTGATTTTATTTAAAATAAAAACTATTATCAGTCTTTGCTTATTATCTCTATTTTCTCTTCTTCTCGTTTTGAGTGTTATATGTTTTCGAAAGTTTGTTTCTGCTGAATATATTCTGTGCACACAATTCAACCCAAATAATATATAAATATAATTCGTAACAGATACTGGCTGGAGAATGGTACTCCTGGCAGCAAGATCGTCGTTGGCATTCCGACGTACGCTAATACGTGGAAATTAACAGCCGAGAGCCAGATTTCCGGTGTGCCGCCCATCGTGACTGACGGTCCTGGTGCCCCTGGACCTCATACCAACGAGCCGGGATTATTGTCCTACGCCGAGATGTGCGCCAGGTTGACTGAGCACGCGGCGGGAAGACTGCGACGCGTCGGAGACCCGTCCAAGAAATATGGAAGCTATGCTTATCAGCCTTACAACGCTGATACCGGAGCCGAAGGACTCTGGGCGGGTTATGAGGATCCGGATACTGCCGGTAACAAGGCCGCGTTTGTAAAATCCAAAGGACTTGGCGGTGTGGCAATCGTGGATCTGTCTCTTGACGATTACCGAGGTGTTTGCACCGGCGACAAATATCCTATCGTCCGAGGAGCTAAGTATAAGCTGTAGAGACGCATGAAGCAAAATGATCATTCTGGATTGTATTTAGTATCATCGAAACTTAGAGATGAGTAATTTGCTTCAAAAGAATTTTATTCGAAAATACTGAGGCCATTGTTTGTATGAGAGAATTGAATTTATACACATATATATTTTATCTAACGAATAAACACTTTCAAACATTTTTAATGAGATTCAAAGAAAACTTTTTAACAAGAAAAATTTTAACGAGAGAAATTTTCATGAGAAATTTTAACGATGAATCGTAAACGTATTGGTAAAAACCGCTTGATTCGGTTTTTTTTTTCTGAAACATCCCTAAGTGCTATTTATGTCATCAAAGTTTTTCTCGGGTCGATTTTCCTCGAAAGCAATGGCAAACTACCGAGGTCTTACACTTTGCCGCCAGACTTCTCGTAAGTAGAAGTGTCATCAAGAATTTCTGAGTGGTTTAAAGTCCACTTAAAACTCAAAAATTCTAAAAGTATACATACTCTCGAACTGCCACAGAGAATGGCAATTGTTGTACGACAAAGAAAAAAATTATTATGACATTATCTGTAGGGATCATTTTGTGTCTCGATTTTATTTTATTATTAAAGTTGTATCTGCAAAGTCAGAAATAAAAAAAACCTACTGTATTATTCTTATTTTGAAAACAAAAAATGTTATTTCTTAAGTACAAGAATTTTTGTTATCTCTAAATTGATTTTTATGATTCTCTTTATGTGTGTATAATAATAAAACTTGCGCGGGGACACGCGCAACTTCGAAAAGGATAACGAATAAAAAATTCAAAAGGGAGAACTACACATACCAGGAGCTTCATATACGTACAATATATATTTATATAGATAATATATTTTTTTTCGTGCAGTCTATTTTTTTTTTTTCGGCCAAACGATACATTTGCACGGGTGTATAGCAAAGATTCTCTTGTAATTAGACTAGACTTTAACATATCCAACATTTAAGAGTTACATCACACCGGATACAATTAATAATTCATTCTCTCACAGTGATTGAGTTAATCTTCTCTTTCTCTCTTTTTTCTCCCGCAAAGTAAATTTGAAATTAAAAAGAAAAAAAAATAATAATACACACCGAAACACAGTGACTCACTGATAAACATGCGATCTGATTATCAACGCGCGATCTACACCGAATTTGGATCGTGCTTGAACGTCTTGTTGGTGTAGATCGCTTCCGAAGACAATCGTTTTGAACTTTATAATTAAACGGGCTCTTTACAAAATACTGGGAGCGGAACAATTCTTCATTACATCTATGTTACACTATAGTTAATAATTCGATAGAGACACATATTAACGACGGAAGGACACACTCGTGAGAATACAGTATAACATACGATAAAACAATATATTTCTCTCTCGTCTAAATCCTTGTTCAGTATCTAAGATCTACGATTATCGTATCCCTGCTCGAACGAGATCACAGCGCGTGTTAAGTCCGAGAAGGGAAATTTAAATGCAAACTGTGCTTTTTTTCACAAAAAATTCAGTAAAATTACAAAAATCATATGTTGTTTGCAATTCTCTTCGATCATTTAAAAGCGATCACTTAAGAGCGATCACGATCGGTCACATACATGCAGATAGCCGTTTTTAACGTTAATTTCGGTTTTAACACGCGGAGAACTCGCACGAACCGAACTTTTCCCTCGTGACGTTTTTTTTATTCGCGGGCAGAAAATTTTACTTTTATATATTTTATATGCGCGCATGTGTGTAATGTTTTGTCTACGAAACGACGAGGGGGAGTGCATCTCGGAATCATCGCACCACGAATTACGTCAAATCACACGCTTGTTTGTTTTATACTTAATACTGGAACGTTCATTCAAATGCTTAGATTTTTATAGGCTTTAATGCTTTAGTTGCGACTTTATATGGCACTTGGATTACGCGTGTACATCCGTTGTAGGTACTTGTTGCTCTTTTCTGGACAATTGCTATTTTTTTGACGTAAACAACTCGAAGAGTCGAAACGAAGAAACTAATAAATTCTTAAAAAACGCAAACTATTGTCTCTCTTTCTCTCTCTCATATTGGATTGAAAATTGGATCGATAAGTAAATGAAACAACATTCAAACCCTTTTTTATTTTATCTGAAACTGGTATTTCAAATATTAAAAATGTTAATACGTGATATTCTTCCTCCGTTTTGCTCTAATTGCGAACGAGCGATTCGCAAAGTCGCTCTTGAATCATTTTCGCGACCGACAGAAAATACTGACTGTCGATGTTTCTCGATATATAAAAAATAATTTTTCGAAAAGCGGTACATGTCGCAAAACTTCTGAGAGGAGCTCGCGAATTTAGCGTCCGCGATGATCCTAGGCAGTTCAGTGGAATGAAATTGGTTTTTACTTTCTGTTTATATCTTTCTCTCCCTCTCTCTCTCTCCTTCTCTTTTTCTTTCTCTTAAATATATTTAATATATTTTTTTTTTTTTATAGTTCACCGCTTTTTTGCACGCGGATTACGAACGATTAATTATTTCCGCGCGGTATAATATAATACTTGCACAGACATAAAGTGCATTCGAGCAGGGGAATTCCAGATACGAGCATATTTATTAAAGTCCTACATGCTTCTTTTCCCTAAGAAATCTGTTACACGCTGCTGCTTTTTTTGTTCTTTTTCTCTTTTTTTTTTTTTTTGTTTTTTTTTTAAATCTAAAATCTCTACATAACAGAACATCGCTTGACGTTGTACCTATTATCTTGGTCCACATTGTTAATGCTGAGTACCTTTAGGAGCCTCTCGGTGTCTTTGAATCCCTGTCTGCTGTGCTGCTGCTGCTTCATCAGCATCATTGTCGCTGTCGCCGCTGTCGCCTTTTTCTTCTTCTTCTTCTTTTTCTTCCGTTTGGTCTGCGGCAGCGTCAGCTCCAGCATCTGCTCGAGGCGCAGACGGATAGGCCAGTTACCGGCGCCACCGTCCTCAGCGTCCCGATGATAGACGTAGCTCGACGTGTTAGGCTCCTGATGATCTCGATGCTCCCACCACCACGGATTTTTGTATGACGATCCCGCCTGCTGCTGATTCCGTTGCAGATCCTGAAGAGAACGATCCTCGGTCTCCATCAGCCGCTTGGGCTGCACAAAGGAATCGTGAACGCGAACCGGTCGGGCCAGTGAGGATCTCTTCTTGGCTGGCGTTAAGTGCGCGGACTGGTGTCTCGCCAAAGACTTGCCCAGATTGTTTTTGCCGTTTCGGATCTTCCGAATTTCGTTAGACGACATTGGTATCTCCCTGTCGGGATACAACTCCATGTTTAGACCGGATGAACAACGATTGCCGCGATTTCGACTGACAACGACAGTGCCGTTGTCGTTCTTGCTGCCACCGTTGTTGTTGTTGCCATAATTGTTATTGTTGCTGCTGTTGGGATTGACGTTGTCTGCGTGACGACACTGCTCGGCGCACTGCAAACAGTCATAGTACTTTTCGGCGACATGACGACGCGAAGTCGAAAACCGATCACGCAGATCGACGTATCGGCGACGCTCGCTGCTCCCGCCACGTATGCTCTGATGATGATAAGGCTGCTGTCACACTTCCTGCAGGTACTTAAGAGGGCAAAGAATCTCCTTGTAAAGAACATCGCCTTCTTTGCCGGTATGATCGGCGGATGCGAACGTCGACGCGCATCTCACCATCGCCACACCGTCTATCTCTTCGCCTACTTGAATCACGATCTACATATATGACATAACAAACAAAGCTTCTGTGTTATAATTGTAGATTATGTTATTGTTTATATATGTGTACATGTGTATGTACATGAGATAAATCGAATTATAACAAGAGATCGCGAAGAAAAATAAATATAATTTATTTCTCTTTACTTTTAATGAAATAATTGATAAAATTGAAATAAATCGGTTTTTAATATCAAAGTTAAACGACGTCAAAACTTGTGTAGTAAAACTTTATTACAAAATTATCTTTTGTTCGAAATATAGATTATCGAAAGAATAATAAATTTTATGTTGAGTAATACCTGATCTCGCAGAAGAGTTGTTTGGTCAGCCAATTGCAAGTTGCGTGTGACTTGAAGTGTCCTCTGACCGGATTCGACTCGCATTACATACGCACTTGGAAAATAACCGATACGACCACCAAGACACTTGCCTTTCCACCAATCTTTTTCCGACTTATCAATCACTGTCACCTTATAACCGGCTCTACAATAATCGTAATAATCGCGTTTTTAAGTCACAATAACAATTTAAAATATATTAGTACATTAATGTTGTTTTTTAAAAACGTTTTGCCAACTCAATCTAACCGGAATGTGAATCTAACTCTTTTCCTGGTTTATTTATTTATTTATTTAAGTTTTTTACTTTGACTAGTAAAAAAGAAACACATACGTTTTTATTGTACACGTGACTACC
This sequence comes from Pseudomyrmex flavicornis, assembly GCA_014825475.1. Classification (NCBI taxonomy): domain Eukaryota; kingdom Metazoa; phylum Arthropoda; class Insecta; order Hymenoptera; family Formicidae; genus Pseudomyrmex; species Pseudomyrmex flavicornis. The sequence continues at coordinate 16,577 of QVNW01000333.1, read as the reverse complement.
GACACTAAAACGATCGCCAAACAAATGCTTATAAATAACGGTTTTACCGTATGATGCGGACTCTTACTTAAGATCCAGCTCGTCCGGATGTCGTGCCTCGAAGTTGTACAGAACGACGTAGAGGTTGTTGGGAGGTAGCACGCGCTTGCCCGGCGGGTTCAAGTGGTTCTGGTTATTTGTGTGCGGCGACGGACATGGCGACGTGCTTGCCGACGAGTACGATTTCTCGTTATCGTCTTGAAGCTCCATCGATGACATCCGAATAGGGCTCCTCACGTGCTTACCGTGCATACCGTGGCTCTGACCCGGACTACATGGTGCTGCAAAGACGACATTCGCCCACAAATTGGCGGCTTGTACAGTTCCGGAAACAAGTTTTTTTAGGTTGCTACATGTGAAATGGCCGTTTCGTATATACATCCGATTTTAGGAAAATATAAAAATGCACACATTTTGATAAAAACTTTTTTAGACACTTACATCTCGACGTTTTATTATATTATTGTTCGCCTGGTTTCGATTATTTTTGGAATAAACGTAACTTTCACACCGATAAAACGCAGGAGTTCAGAGAAAAAGAATATTATAAACTTATTCGCACCTTCGTATCCCGGATGTTGACTCCCGTATACTGAAATTTATTATTTCAATGTTAATATGATTTTCGAACGTCAAATTATGCATATTGAAACATGTATTATTGTCTACAACATTACGTGTCGATTGCGACTATAAAGTAAAGATGTAAATTTTTCTGCTTATTTAATTTATATATAAATAATTTATTTATATATAAATAATTGTTTTGGAATTGATTTACGATTAAAATATGTTTAGAATAGACACTACAACGTTATTAAATGCGCTTTTGTAAGCTCAGTGTTTCGTAAGCTCCTATGCTGAAAAGCTTTTGCAAATTGGCCATTTTATATGCATCGACCTTGGTAATATATACCGCGTTAGTTTATCAAATCTGTCTCTGTACTCACACAGTCTGTTGATACTGCCGCTATCAGAGTGTCGGGGCGGTGTGGTTCCACGTGGACCGGCGGCATAGTAATCCCGCGGACGATGCCGAACGTGCGCGCTGCCTTCCGGTGAGTCCAAGCTGAGGCTTTTCATCCTCAGATTCAATCTCTCACGTCTACGTTGCGGGCTATGCGGTGCTTGGTTTTTCATAATTAACGGTTAGAAAGGTGTATTAGCTGTGACACGAAAGGTGCACGATTCGACGCTGACATCGAAACATTTAAAAAATGATGACGATGAAACGCAATTGGTGCTTTTCCAATGTACGTGTTATTATTTTAGTAATAATAAAACATTCAGGAGAATATGATAAATTTGAAGATCTTTTTTTGATTAAATTAGACATATTCTTTTGTTAATACAAGACAATAAAAATATTAATCATGTTTGAAACATAATCACGATGATGAATGACATGTCGTGAATTGAAACTCGTGAAAGTGATTAAAATTCCATGATAAATTTAGTGATTTGAAAAAAGAAATAATCGGCTGTCAGCGTCGTATGATATTGATGAGCAAGCAGAATTGGGAGTCTGTCTATTATTTATAAATTATTTACAACTTGCATTAATTGTTCGACAATAGTAATGTATATATATTGAAAAAAAAGAAAAAATGAGAAGCTCACAAACACCATAACTACAACGGGACACGACTCGCACGAAAAAATAAAATTGCAAATTTTCAAACCTGCGAGAAGAAACCTTTTATTTACAATATTTACATGTGTTCTCGTCGTAGAAGATTCACAAATGATTAATTTTTAACGTGCATGTGGAAAACAACAATTCTACAAACAACAAGCCACTTGGTCCATATTACTCTATCTAAATTATCGGCTGTTTCTCTAATCTTCTTCTATTTCTGATATAGTATTTCAAGAACACGAATTATACAGTTAATTGTTTTTTTTTTTTTCAAATCCGTGAGAGATGTGTGCGAGAATTAAATTGTTATCAAGTTTTTCCTATAGCGATAAGAGACGATATTTTTTACAAAACTCGGTGCATTATCGTATAAAAGCGCTTCGCGACGCTAGTAAGTTTTTAACCTCACTGTGAAAAATGTTTTCACTCTTATCGTCCTATGTACTCCATAAAACTATCGTTCGAGAATTTTATGGCATGTTTTATGCAAAATTATGCGTTTATTCTCTACTTACGATGATCTCCGAACTTTGGCACGCATTTAAACAAAAAAAAACAAAAAAAAAGAAGTAGCAAAAAAACACAACAGTCGTGTGTAGTGGAGTTGAAACAAAGCAGAAAATTCTTCGTTGCGATAATAAAAAGGTTCGTAACACCGAACCAATAAGCTTGTTCGCTATCAAAACGGCGTAAAAAACAGGTAGTCTATCAGTTTAAAACGATTGCGAAGCGTGTAAATTGTTTCCGCGTCTAATATATTTACGTATGCGCAATGAACCACAAAGTACGATTGCTTTTCTCTTTACGCTCAGGTAATATAAATTCACTTTGATGTTCAATATTTGTCGAAACAAAGCACAACGCGACGCGTGTGCCAATTTAGAGTAATATCTTTCGAATAAGTTAAAATATTATTTTGTTTCGCACTGTTTCCCAACTTGTACGAGTAGAATTTGCAAATTATTTGCGATAAAAATACAAGAGAAATCAAATCCTAATTGAATCAAAATTTAATCCCGAAAAAAAAAACAACAAGTTTAAAAATATATATACAAAAACAAATTTTTAAAAATCTCATAACGTTTGCACAAACACACATACGAATACTAAACTAACTAGATTTTCACACATTTTCGGAATACGAACAGGTGTGTCGAATTAAAATATTTATTCAAGTTGTGTATTTTCATGCATTATGCAATCTTGTCTTATGAATTTTTCATCGGATATGTTCTTCTTCTTCTTCGTTCGATCGATAAACAATCCTAAGTGTGATGTATTGCTGCGAATAACGGCGGTGTCAAGTGTATACACGAGATAATGATAAATTAGGCGAACACGACGTTTCGCGATGTCGCAAACCGAAGTGATTCAAATCACAAAATACTTGCGCATCTTATTCTCCTTCTATCGATCCCAAGTAGATCCTGTACAATTCCCCGTGTGCTTTCACGTATAATCCGAGTCTTTCCTAAGTGGTGCCTCTTCCTCTCTCCGTTTTCTCATGTAGTTAGCTAATTACCTCGGGGAAATAAATTTCTAAGGATCCGCGTTAGTGTGTTCTCGACCCTCGTGTGTAAAACGTGCTTTTCGATCGTCGCTCTTTCCCTCATATAATGCGACTATAGCGACCTATATATCTACATTCGGATCGATACACTCGACTGATTGTGAGAATTCGACGCCCACATTTACTCGACGTTTGCGCGCATCTCCGTTTGATGCGCTCGTTGTCTCCGTGGCTTGTCCATTAGCAACTATTAATCAGCGAACGTGAAATACGTTCCTTCTCTTGAACATCACGAAACTAGTCGCGAATTATAATGAATTAGCAAACAGACAGGATAGACAGATAACGTTATCTTCTGCGACGCGAATGTTAAATACTTTAAGATATCCTTTATATCTCGTGTGTGCATATGTAAATATAAACGTGACAGTATCTCGATCTTTTTAATATCTGTTAACGCCGCGAATACGTTTTATCGCACGTACTTTAAAATATATATGAAACACTCATTTGTACTCTTAGATATAGTATAGTATTATATATAAAATACATATATAAAATACATACATTTTTCTATATATATAATAAATAACGGCAGTTATAAACAAATGTTCGAAAGATCGGATGTTGCGGCGATATATTTACACGTGTCCGAGACGGGTATCTAACAATATCCGTAAAGTATACGGAACAAAGGAAAAAGCTCGGATAAAGGGTGCGCAAACGGATAAATAAATCGACGAGCGAAAGAAAGAAAAATGGGACGACGAGACCGGCGACGCCGTGAGATGTCCTCGAGATTATTCGCGATCCTTGGATGCTGCTGAATGCGCACTCGGATGCACACTCGCGTGAATGTATTATTTGTCGAACGCGCGAGACGACGACGTGACGCAACAATGCGTCGTCATCGTTTTTTATTGGCGCCGCGCTGAGCCGGCATATCCATCTCGGGTGTCCTCTGCGGGGTTGATATCGAAGGTTGCGACTCTTGGGACATTAGCATCAGAGGTTGTCCGAATGGTCGCGTGCCTGAAGTAGATCCGCCGCTCCCGCGTCCTGATCAATCAGATTTCAACAATCGATAGCGATCATGCGATATTCTGAATTCCTTTCAGTCGTCTGTGAGAATTCACTCTTCATTCGAACTCTCATTGTCAGTCGATATCTCAGTCTCTCAAGATGATTATTTTAGAGGTGTTATAGAAATTGTCAAGCTTGTGTGTGTCAATTCTCGTTAATAGTTCTCGTTAGAATAGAAGAAGGAAACTCTGATGTCGTTATCTTCGAAGTTAGTCGGCGATGTTCTTATTTCGTTATTCGCTCCTTGACGAGTCTTCTTTTCTTTTCTTTCTTTTTTTTTTTTTATCTCAATTATTCACACAATGTATTTATATATTTAGAAATTTGCATATCGCGTAATATTCATATTTTGCTCGCAATAAATACAAAATTACAAACGGATAATAATTAAAGCAAAAATAATAAAATTAAATGATCAAATAACGAAAAAGAAAAAATTCCTAAGAATAATAACTGTTGTTATTAACTTCATTATTATTACATAATATTACTGGTGGCCGCATTTCGCCATATATTATTAGCATGTGTCCGTGATGATGATGATAATGATGATTATTATTATATTCCGTTATTATTATGTCAGATATTTAGTCGAACGTAGAGGAGAAAGCTAATGAGGAATGACTTGGGGTGGACGTTTAGCTTTCGTGTGATAAGCGCGAGATAAAAAAGTCAAAAGAGCGAGAAGCGATAAAGTGTCTCTCGTCGTCGAGGAAAGAGACACCCACGACGACAAACTCGAGCTCAAAAAAAAAAAGTCAGAATGTTCGACTTATCGACGTGATTCTCGGCTGTCGAGAGCTCGACGAGAGCCGCTCGAAGAAACTGAGGACTACGCTCGTAAGTAATAGAGATAGTGAAGTGCAGTCTATTGTTACCTAATAACGACGGTAAACCAGGTAAACTACTGTCTACTCGGTTGATAGACCTGTATATTCACAAAATAATTTATACATGCACAATTATTTACAACGCGATATCTTGTTACACATATCTCGATAAAACTATGAATTTTTTTCTATGCGAGATATTTGCATGTATAATAAGTCATAATGTTTAAAAAGATCGCGCTGCGAAGATAATTAAAAAGAAAAAGAAAATATAAAATATATAAAAAAAAAAAAAAACAAATCCGGAACACTAATAATCAGACAAGATGGCATTTATCGTCATGGGTGTAACAATACGATATGACAACATTATTACAAACAACATGTGAACATAACATTATTACGGTAACTACAGACGATTTTATCGGTAACGTAGTATGACATCGTATGTGTAGCGTTGAACAGTATCAGAAATTACGTCATCAATGACTTACCTCGAAAGATCGATTAAATCGATTTTAATGAGAAGCAGAATAGAAGAAGACAAAGAAGCAGCAGAAGAAAAGAAGGAAAAAAAAAACCAAAAATAAGCGTGGAAGGAGAAGAAGAAGAAGAGAAAAGTGTATTAAAGAATCGATAGATTACGAATTTACGAGTCATGTCCCTGAAGAAGACGAGCGACTTTACATATACACATAGAGAGTGACTCTTCGGACCTTGGAACTTGACAGTACCGTGGAGCACGAGCGACATAGTAAACATGTACACACATATACACGTGCTTTAAAAGGATAAACATGTGACTGTACAATTACACAGCAGAATAACTAGCAGACACGAGAAGATAGAAATATTAGATATAGAATCATCAAAAAGATACGACAGTAAAATTTTCGAAGCATAAAATATAAATTTGTTTTTAAAAAGACGTATAATATGTGCAAAACATAAAAGTGGAAAATAAAACAAATATAACGATCTTGCTTGAATATAATAAAATGAAATAACAATTATATCAACTCAATGAAATAAAATTATATTTTTATCTCCTCTCTTTTATGATTATCTCTATAGGGTGAAAATAATAAATTACAGAATATACTAGCAAATATGATAATACAAAAGAATTATTCATCATCTTTATATTTAAAAAAATCAGAGATTATATGTGGAATAAAAAGAACAACTAATAAAAAATAAAAGTAAAAAATTAAATGTTTGAACGTAAGTTAAAAAAAAAACTACAATATATATTCAAGGGACAAGTTTGCTCCGGTACTACGTCGATATGAAAAATGCATAAATTCTGATTTGAAACTAGCTATTGTTTGTTTAACAATAAAATCGAAATTTTGAATACTGAATTTCACGATAATTTTTCTTGCACTTGTAATATTTTCTTGCGACGTAAAATGATATATAATTAGAGAGAAAAAACAGAGTATACATAATATTATAGATCTTCCCCCGTAACATATTTGCCACTGCGAAAATTTCGACGTAACGTTCCAAGGTCGAAAGGAATTGTTGGTGGTGATTGCGCCTTACCAGAGGTGGACGAGGAACAGGGATGGGAGGAAGCCCTCGCTGATGAAGGTGCTGCACTGGAGGGAGGATGTTCTGCTGTGGGAGGCGTAGGTGGTGAATTTGTCGAATTTCCACGGATCTCGCCTGCCTGCTTCAGCACCTGGTATATGGCGTCCACGTCTGCCCATACGGGATAAAAAGATACAGCAATGCAAAAAAAAAAAGACGCACCGACAGACTGCATAGGTAATTGTTCGATTCGCGCGCTCGAGCAGAGTGCTCAATTTGCACAGATTGATCTGTCTTCTTCTTCCCTCTTTTCGTTTTTGCGTTGATAAATGATAAGAGATGGTGCGCGCGCGCGGAAAGAACATTTAATGGCTTCGCGCAATTAAATTGCATTATAGAGAGAAAATGCTTTACGAAAGTGTGTGAGAAAGAGAGAGAGAAAGAGAGACATAAGAAAATTAGTCTTACCTTCTACATAATCTGTAGATTATTAAATAAATCGCGTTATTCCGAGCTTGCAATTACCGTGAATTGTAAATAAATGTCCATTCAAATTCTCATAAAGAGAGATTTCCAATTTTATAACGCAAAACATCGTCCTCTGTATTAGATTCTTTCTGCAGCTTCGAACATATTTGCTCTCTGACTTACGTTTTTCGTTTTACGACAAATAAGTTGTGCAATACTACTCGAGCGAGTAGAATTGCAGAAAGTAACTCGACGCGAGCTTTGAAAGGCTTTTTTTTAAATTTAGATTATAGAGAGAAAACCTCATGTATACATGTTCTCTTTTGTGTATACATTATATATTTTCTCTCTCTCTCTCTCTCTCTCTCTCTTTCTCTCTTTATTTCAAAGCATTTGACAAATAAAATTATGACAAATAAAATTGCGTTACGAATTCTCTCTGATATAGTCGACAGCGGTTGATAATTTCTATTTCTATTCTCTCTCTTCTCCGAATCCATTTACTCGTTACATGCAAAGAGAAATCGCGAGAGAATAGATCCCGTCCGCCGCTTCTGAATAAATTTTGTAACTATTTTTATCAACTCGTTAAGCGCGAGGAGGAGGAGAAATTCGACTTTCTCTCTCTCTCTCTCTCTCTCTCTCTCTCTCGTGCAGAAAGCGGAGAAAAAAATATCTCTCCGGTCCGAAAGATAACAGAGTTATCGAGGAATCGATCGGTGTTTGCCTGGGTCGCGTATCGTTCATCGAGAAAATGTCCTCGACAATGAGAGAGCTGTCGCGTCCGATGAAAGGGAGATGGGGGGAACAATGTGAGTTATGGGGGGAAAAAAGAAGAAACTTTCTCTCTCGCATCGAGATTTTTTTCTGTACTCACTGTGCTCGGAAGAGGCCGGCATCTCGTCAGCAGGTACTTGCGTCTTTTGCCGTCGCAGAAGCGGTATGCCACCGCCCTTCTTCGGCGCCAGACTCGGACACATCACCGGCTGCACCATGTTGATGCAGTCCGTGTGCACGTTCGCCTTGCAGCCGCGGCACCGGACACCCTGGCGGCTGTGGCCGCGCAGAACCTGACCGCACGCGTCGCACGGCGTGATCTTACGATACGTGTACTCGCGCCAGGTGTGTCCGCCTTCGGACTCGAGGCTCTTCCTGCAAGATCAGACCAGTCTTTTTTTTTTATCCATTCCCTTCGCGGTCTCGAGGAAGCGTGAAGTTGCCGCCGAGATACATGAAATTTCGAACTCCGCGATGTTAGTGCTCGCTTTCGAAGTGCTCGCAAAGTTTTGCATTGTAAAGAGTTTTCGGCGAGAGAAGCACTATTAGAAAGTTCATGCCATTTAAGAAACGGAATATCTTTTGCGAGATCTGGAGGTAGGGAGGTGCCAACTTCACACTTCGGTCTCGCAAAGTGTGCTTTGTAGACGCTCTTTTGCGATCGTGTTATTACTTTTATTTAATAACATATAGTGCGTGCTTTTGGGAGAACAACAGAAATGTGATACGTACATTTTTCGTGAAAATTAGAGTACTCACAAAATAAAGTTAAAATAACATTGCGAAATTAAAAGTGCATATATCTTGTGTTTTGTTAAATTAAATATAAAATTGATTGATATTACAACAAGTTAAATCTTAAAGAAATGTTATATCGAATCAATTTACGCTGATTAATGTCGAAAAAAATATTATGCGAACGATATATCTGTGTGAAAACAGTGTTTTAACAGTATATACATTTGTTTTCTTTTCTTCACAAACGTGTCAGACATGTCAGAAGACGAAAAGTGCAAATGTCAACAGATATTCACGAACAACTGAAAGACTTACCTGGACATGGCGACGACGGTGGAAACTGCGTGGTACATGGTCGCTTGCTTCCCTCTTTTATTAGTTGAGCATTCGCAAAACAGTATCTACAGTTATTCAAAGTTCCTTTTCGTCTAACGTCTATGGTTTCCCTAATTGGGAAACTTACAAAGGCTCACGGAAGTAAAAGCTATATATATATATATATATATGTATGTGTATAACTGAATAGGAATGAGACGAGAGTCGAACAATCTCGTTTTGTAAATTGACTTTAACAACATCGTTCTATATGCGAAGTTGCGGCAGGAAAAATTTTGTTTGTTCTGTACTGTTTGTTCCTGAGATGAAAACGCGACGGCGTTTCTCCACTTCGCGGAGAGGCGGTTCTCGTGAAATACAAACAAAAGCTTTCCTTCTGCAAAAACTTTTGCATTTACTTTAATTAATTGAAGTTTCAATAATAAATAACCAATGTGCTACGACGATTCCTAAATATGTTTAATTGCACTAATTGTCGCGTTTCACAGGTAAAAGTTTGCGGAAAATTACTAATTTTCTATTAAAAACTGAGAGAAAAAGTATGCTAATGTATTAGACTTGTCTATCTACGTTAGCACGACGAAGCGATGTTATGATCTTCAGAAAATGTTGATTGTTCATGCAAACATCTCTCGTAGGATTCGCAAGATAATTTTAGTGTCCTTTGCTTATAAATTACGAAAAAAAAAAAAATAAATAAAAAGATATCGAGGTATGATTTTTCGAGTCGATTCGTAACAACGCGAGTTTTGCTTCTTTTAGCTATCTCGCGAATTTTAATTTGCGCATCCCACGAATACACGCTATAATATGTGTATTATATGTATTTATTTATTTATATTATATATATATTGAATAAAGCACGAAACAAAGAGAAAAAAAAATTTCAACGAGAGAAAAATACTAATACGATCAACGTCGGATTTAATTGCAAAACAAAGCGATCCGTTCTCGTTTCTTCGTCGTCAAAAGAAATATATACGGATAGAGAGGAATACGGTATACACTTCTCCCGATATATTTAGCCGGTCGTGGAAAACTATCTCCGTCGTGTCGGAAACGCACGTCGGGTACTTTTCGCGGCATGCACGTGGCGAAAAATTGCTGTTAACGAGAAAGGAAATGAAAGTGGCTCACTTGTCGGACAGAGGCGGCGTCGTGGGCGAGCTGGTCTTTAGACTCTTGAACGCCTTTAGCCATTTGAGCTTGGGACTTCCGGTCGAACCATTCGACATCTTCCGACTGGTCACTCCGTCCGGTTGTGCGGCCTCTCCGCCTCCGAACAGCTCCTTCTGCAATTCACAGGAAATATGGTTACTGACACGTGATTCGGAATGTGAGTTCAGTTCGGACACGTGGTATTTTACATATACATATATATATATATATATATATTTCTACTTTTCTTTATTGTCATTATATATATATATATATATACATATATATATATATATTGCATATATTGCCTCATAAGTGATAAAGAAAAATAGCGCGCGCAAATTTGACGATTGTGCGCATCTACTCAAAGATTTCCGCTATTTGTTCGCTAAATCTTTTAGTAGATAAATAAAGATAATAATATCGGGAGACGGGCTACATACAATTCGTAACATAAACGTCGTAACGATATTATTCCGTATCGTTATATGAGGACCGCGCGATCAGAAAAAAATACTGTATTTAGCGACTTGTGTTGTACTGCAATGAGTTTAATCTCTGTCGCAATGCACACGTAGCAACGCGTTACCCTAAAAGCAGACGCGTCGATACACTACCCTGGTTGAAACGTTTCCATGGAGATATCAACCATTATTGGCCTCATTTTCACTCTTACAGGAATATATTCATTGACAGTACGCGCGTACGTACAACTTTCATTGATGTCTATAGTCATTGAGAATGTGACTCAGCCATTGTTCGTGATCGCGGCATTAGTTTCTTTGTGCTCGGGGGTTTATAATGAACAACTGCTTATCCTCTTAATACCTCTATCCACCTCGGTCGATTAAATATTCCACAAACTCTGTGTATCGCAATTTTTGCGCGATTTAACAATAACAAATTGAACAAAGACGCGTAAATTTATTCCGTCTAGAAAATATCCCTAAGAATATAAGAATAATTAATCTTTTTCTTTTTTTTGCGGTGCAACCAGCATTGCCGTCATCTAAGGCGTCACATAAAACGCGATGCAATCGTCGTCATCGGCGCATATTCTTAATAATCATAACGAAAAGCACTGTAGGCCTTTTCACTTTTCAACCAGGGCGACCTTGTCTGTCAACGACGGTGTACCCGTCGAGCGAGTCCACTGAATCATGCGGCACCTTCGGTCATGCGATGTAGCGTGCGGAAAATGACACATATTCACGCTGAAAAAAAAATATATATCTATGTATATACTAACGACTCGCGTACGCAGTGTAGTCCAACCCATCGTTAACGGCCGGACAATTCGCGATATTCACGACAAACAGTGGCGAAAGTTAGCGCGTAGTCAGACAGCAGACGATCCTGCTCGCCTGACCTGGATAGACGGACTCGCTCTCGGCAGGAATGGATTTTCAGACGCTTGCTCGTGCTCGCCGATGACCCAGTTGCGAGAGCGCATGTCGCGCGATTGCGCGCCACCCGGTATTTGTACGGCGGCGTTTAGGCTAAAGCGCATCAGTGAATGACCAATCGCCAGTGAATGACCACGAAGAGACAAGTCTCTGCATTTGTATATGAACTTTACGGAAATGAACGCGTTCCTATTTACAAACGCGTCCGGAGCTTAAATACCGGAGCTTTCGGAGCTTCCGAACCGAGCGTTCTCGCGCCACGTGTAAGAGAATCTGTTCGATGATATTTCGTGCGCGAAGATTTTGTGTCGACGATAAATTTCAATTTTGTCTTTCAGATTGAATGTTAACATTTTTTATTTTCCTTGTGTGATATTCTATTTCGTTCGCACGGAATATCTCGTATTTTATTTGTCTCGTACACTTTTTCCCACGATGATGTAACGTAATAAAATCAATTTGTGTGAACGTAAAGTTGCGCGCGCTCTGTTGAGTTTTAATTATCTCATTAAAATAATTATTTAACGAAGGGTTACGGCGGTCATTATAAATGTTGTCGAGTTGTTTTGAACGCTTTTTTCCTGTTTATTATTACTTGCAAACGGCAAGAGCTTTTATTTTTTTTCATTTCAAGCTAACAATCGAACAATTAAGCAGCCATTCACTGCTGTATACTGTACATCAATTCCGTACACGCTATGCATAGGCATAACGTGGCTTGAAGCCATGCGTGGTTGGACAAATTGGATGAAATCGAGGGAATGCACCGGGATAGATATTTGATCAATTTTAGGTCGTGAATATACAAGCATTTAATACATAGAATCTGTTTACTCTAGAATATTGCCGGAGTTCCACATTTTGCAGCATGTATATTTCGTATATTATATTTCGCACTTTATTTTTCCCAGGAATCGCAATGAAATTTTTTCTTCTTTATTTTGTAATAATAAACATAAAAGTTGCGCGAGAAGAGGTGTCTATTTTTATTCGCATTTTATTAAAATGTGCATTTAAAATGCAATAAAGTAATGAACGCCGAGTGATTGTTAAAGCTGAAAAAATTAATTTAATAAATTTGCGACGAACGCCGCGTGTAATATAAAAGGAAAAAACACAAAGCATACCTGTGCTTGCACTGCGGCTAACCGCAATTGCGCCATACCGAGGTCGAAACGTTTGACTGAAATATCTTCTTGTAACTCGGCTACTTTCGTATAAAGATTACTCTCAGCGCTCCTGAAAATGGGATGTGATAAAATTACTGCATCCGCGCGCGCGCGCGCGCTGTGCTTCGTTTTAAAAGATTAAAAAACTGATATATTTCCTTGCTTAGTATTATAGATTACTCCACACCGACTGCAGAAAATAACGAAAGGTAAACTTTACTTGACCTCTTAAGAAAAGTCACTAAAGATACAAAATATTGAGTCACATTAAGTGTAAAACTTGAAAAAAATATATACATATTGACAAATATATATACAAATATATATTTGTCAAGTTTTATATTTGAATTTAATGACCCAATAAGTATACTTATTTACAGAAAACTGTATAAAATAGAATTTATCATATACGTTAAATAGTTTCCATAATTATGTCAATAAAATTGTATATTATATAAATTTAAAAAAATTCTGTAAAAAAAAATGTATAAAAGCAATTTATACAAAATTAAACATGTATAAAAATCTTCAGAATGATATTTGTAAGCGAATGATATTTGCTTCAAATATCAGTACTATAATATACATAGTAAAAAAAGTTACAAAATCAAAATACACCACAAAATATCACGGTTACATTAAAATTAATAACTATACGTACTTGCGCTGCATTCGCACGAGAGTGTCTAACGCATCTTGCAGACGACCTATTTCCTGGGTGAGATTGTCGTATTCGTGTTTAAGATTCTCCATGAGAGGGAGCGTGCTAACGCCCGTTGGTGCCAGTTCGTCCCTGAGTGTGGGTATTTGACTGATTTTCTCCATCGGTATCTGCTCGGGTGGTGCCGGCGCGACGTACAGGCGTCGCGGCGGCTTTCGCGGCGTTGCGTTCACGGACAAAGTTCGCGCCAACGCCTTGAATAATATTACATTGTTCCGGTAATTTACGTGTACCTAATATATGTATATATCATATTTTATAAAATATTACAATATTATAATATGATAAATATAATATTATAATGGTCGACTTTGATGACTTAGTCAGTACGGAGATTAATAGTTTAGAGATTCCCGGGTTCAAATTCGATTATTCGCTGGAAATTCTTTCGAGATCGATTTCTTTTGGAAAGCAATAACAAACTACGAGATATTGCACTTGCCAAGAGAGACTTTTTTTTAAATAGATATCTTTAATAATAAGTATCTTTGACTTGTACAGTGGTTCAAAGTCAATTTTAAAACCGTAAATTCTTTCTCGTACAGATATCATGTAACTAAAGGTATTTAATAAGACAATGTGTGTATACATGTGCGCGCGCGACACGTTATACAACAAAATAATGATAAGATGAAAATTTAAATGTTATTTAACAAAATTCGACAAAATACTTTTTGTGCCCTACTGTGTGTGCTGTCGTGTGTTCAAATAACTCTCCCGAAACACACACGTGTGTGAAACTGCACGGCAACCGCGTTTAAGTGAAAAATCGAGCGACTCGATCGACAGATTCGAGAGAAGGGATTTGCGCGGGTCAGTAGTTGAATACCGGCTTGTTTGGTTAGGTTACAAGTTAACTCCTCGTATACAAACGACACGACACACGACGCGATTCCCCCGAAGCCCCGATATTCCGAACGCGTTTCTCTCATGTGACCGAGTATGACCGACTTTAATCAGCTATCTCTGTTTTCACTCTGTGCTCCCTCTTCCGAATGCCAACGATTGTAATCCGCAATCAGATACCTCGACGTCGCGAAATTGGATATATGCCCGATATACGTCTATTTGCTATGCGTGATCAATATGTCCGGAATACGAATCATCGGGCGGGATATCGCATCTCTCTCTCTCTCTCTCTCTCTCTCTCTGTGTGTGTCGATCGATCGATGGTTCCGAGTGACATATCGAGCGCGAGATTGACGGGAATGGGCCTCGTGTCGCCACCCCATGTTGTCAGCTATTGAGAGGATTTTGTCTCGTGATAGACGCAAATTAGGAACGATCGTATTATTTCCTTCTTCCTTGTCTCGCAAAGTTCTTTAGGTAATTTTTTGATACAACAATAAAAAAGTCATCAATTTCGAAAGAGTTTAATTCAATTTCAGAAGAAAACTGTTAAAAAGAGAAAGATTTTCCGAGTCGATGTCGCGTTCGTTCAAACACAACCGAGAGAAAACTATCTCCTCGAGAAAAGAGAACTTGTGCAAATATACCTGTAGATCGTTCGTTGGGACAACCGCCTGTGCTTCCTTGGTCAAGCTCTGATAACGCTTTGCTTGTTCGCCGTACCGTTCGCTGACCGCCTCCGAGATCCCGGCGACGCATTTGCAAGCCAATCCGCAAAGTTCCTCATAGACCTCGGCAATTTCGCCCAATAGCCCGGGCAGACAATGGAACTGATATCGTTCGGTGATAGCGTTCGTGGCGCGTAGCTGCAGAATATAGGCGTTGTGCGACTCTAGGTAAGCTCGCTTCAATTCCTGCTCGGCGCTGCCGCCGGCGTCGTTGGTTAGCAACGCGGCGTAAGCACGTTTGTAATCTATTCTGGCGCGCTGCAACTTCTCCTCCGTCTTGCTAATCATCTGCTCGTAAGTGTCGCGATGTGCGAATACCTATATATAGGGAAGAAAACGCGGGCGTGTGTATATACGGAGCTTGAGAAAATCGGGAGGATATATGCGACGTGTCTCAGAAACATTTCAAACACAACGCGCGCTATGCGATCGCTCGTGAATTGAAATGCCGTTCGCATTAATATCGAAATCGAATAATCGAGGACTCGGGTTGCTTCCCGGGAAACTTCGCCGCTTCGACCGCCAACTGCGGTGAACTTGTCTCTCCGTTAGCTGAGCAGTCGGTGCAACAGCCTTATCGCGATCAAGGCGTCTTTGAACTGTCTGAAATGGCAATTTGCAGCCGCGCGGAATAGCAATGTCATAGCGCGCGCTCGCACCCGATTTAAGCGGTTTCATTAGACGTGTAACGAAATGACAAATTCAATCAACAAAATACGTCGATACACAAATTGCGCAACTCGAGACCTCTCTTTATGCGATCGATGTAACGAAGAAAAAAATTCATAATGCGAAATATATTGTACATATATATATATATATATATATAAGCTTACTTTTCTCGACTGCAGCTTCCGGTGGAAACTCGCTTCTAAAGTGGACCTCGACAGCTGCTGCTGCAAAGTCGCGGCCAGATCGAGCTGCGACATCGCGTCCGCCTCGACTTGCCGCATCAAATTCTCCCAGACTCGTCGCATGCTGCCGGTGTCGGTCCTCGTATCGCTTGATCGACTGCGAAATTCGTCGACCAAACGTCGCACGGTCGCCGAATGGCTCTCGATCGCGGCGCCCAACTCCTGAGCAAACTCGGAGACTGCTCTCGCGCGGAACACACACACAAGAAAAAAACATTAATCAAATAATCGTAAGTTTACGGACAATAATCGTAGACGTTAAAATTTCGTTAGGAATTTCGATCGATAAATGGCAAATCGTGTGTGACCCGACTCTCGTGAAACGTAGATTTTGTGTTCGTAGGAAAATAGCAATTAATATTTCTCTTGATGCGCGCGCGTCGTCGTTAATCAACAGCTTCTCTAAAATTCATATATATTCGACCAAGCAAAGCTACGACATACACGTACAGAGAAATGGACGACCGTATTAATATCAATCGATCATAAAGCTTATAGATATGGAGTGGGAATAGCCTATTCAAGCAATGAGTGGAAAGTGCGAGCAAGATCTGAGAGACAGAAGAAATATACTTCTGTCCTACTCGGTGACTGTTTTTCTCTTGATAAAAACAAGTTTTTATCAAGTTCAAACTTGATAAAAACATTTTGATTGGCGAAGCGTTGTTATGCGCAG